>WEDG01003149.1:0-63153 GCA_017591395.1 Schistocephalus solidus
AGATGGAATATAGGGGCTGGTGGTTGAGGGCAAGCAGCTTTCTTGCCTGGGGCAGAATCCCGGTTCCTAGCAAATACATAGAGACTGCATACAGACTGCAATTATGTTAGCCCTTCCCTGATCTGAATTGCTATAATCCTTACAGGTGGCAGTTTTTTCTCCTGAATAACATAAAGATAGGAAAAACACTTATAATGAAATATATTCAGGAGTTTTTTCTCACTGCCAGCCCCTTCCCACTAAATATTTCATCTGACAATCTCTGTAAACCAGCATAAAATACAACTATTATTATTATTATTATTATTATTATTATTATATATTATTATTATTATAAGAATTATCAGCTGGAAAGTCGGGTCTTGTATATCGGTTGACATGGTTAGGGTTATTTGCCTGTTGGAGAGACTTGCTTAGTTTTGGAGAAGGCAGTATGCGATTACTGAAACCTGCGTTATCTTGCTTTTGGGTTTGGGTTAGATTTACGTCCTTCGGAAAACCTGCCTAGGCGACATACTGCGGCACAAGACTACCCGTGCAGTGCACGGGACGAGCCAGCTTTCTGAGTGGCCAAACAAGCTTAGATTTACGCCTTGACCTTGTCCTTTTCTCAGTGGGAAAAGAACCTGACCTGCACATACAGTCATGCATGGTTTGCTCTTAAACTGTATTTGTTATCTGGTAGATGTGTTTTTGTGTGAGTTCAAAAATCAGCCAATCGAAGCACGCAGTCTTCTACCCTGACCAGTTTGAAGACCTCGAATACATCTTTTCTGTATTTTCAATAAGAGAAAGTGGAACGTTCAAGCCTTTCTAACTGTCCCTTATAAGCGAGGCACTACAATCCGCCGACTGTCTTTCCTCCTATTCATTGAACGTTCTACAAAGATGCTCTGGAAAATAGATAACACTATTTGCTTACTTCTACTTGTTTCGGCTGTGATCCTGCCTGCTCAAGCCGGCCTCAATGATGCCACGAACTTGACCTTTCCACGCATGACGATTCATGTGAGCAGACCTGGATAGCTCAACCAATTCTTATCTCCAGGGATGGACGCCGAATACCGAAGGTCCAAGCATCGCCTCCATGCCTTGCTGAACCGTGTCGAGCCGGGTTTCAATTGACCTTTTCATCGCCTCCCAGTTGGCAATGGCGCCAGATATAGAGTAGTAGAACTGAGCTCATGAGACGGGCGACAGAGGACGTACCCAAACCACCTCAGTCGTCTTTCTTGGATGGCCTGGGATATCTTCATGATATTGTCGAAGCGAGTGTGGACTGCTTCGTTTGAGACGTAGTCAATATACTTTACTCAAAGGACGGTCCTCAGGCAGCAATAGTCAAATACCTCAAGCCTTCGCTCATCTTTCACGCGCATAGCCCTGCATTCACAACCAAAGAGGAGGATTGACCGGACGGATGCACGGTATACATGGATCATCGTGGTGACGGAGTTGTCACGTCGGGTCCATAGGCACCATCTAAGGATGGAGAACACCCAGCGAGCAACGTTGATTCGGCAGACAATGTCATCCTTACTCTATCTTTTGGGCAAGCTTCTCGCCCCAAGGTATTGGAGATTGCCTACTCGTTCAAGTTGGTAACCATTTATCCCAAGGGGTGCTTTCTTCGGGACAGGGATGTAGTTTGAAAACAAGTTGGTCTTCCTAGTGTTTATGGATAGGCTGACCGAAGTAGCGAGCTCACACACCTACGATACCATGGATTGTAGATCACCAAAGCTTGAGTCTAGCAAGTAGATATCGTCAGCGTAGTCTAGGTCAGTCAGGCAGCATTCGGGTGCACTTAACATACCGTCAGCACCATGTGGGGCCCTCCCGCTAACGCATTCAATGGTGTTATTGAATAAAATGGGCGACAAGATGCAACCTTGTCGAACACCAGAGTGGTTATCGAAGGGTTAGGAGAGATTAATATGTACGAGGACTCGTGCAGTGGTGAAGCGATAAAAGGCCTCGATCATTACAATGATTAAGGCTGGCACACCATCTTGCTTCATTATTCGCCACAGGGAAATTCGATAGATTGAATCGAAAGCAGTGGTAAAGGCAATAAACCAGATGGTTATCAGGTGCTGGTAGCCATGGTGGAATTCCAGAATGCACCTCAGCGTGAATATTTGGTCCACGCATCCACACCCAACTCAGAATCCAGCTTCGTTGGGCCTCGTCCTTGAGTCACGTATAGACTGCGACAATATGGGAAGGACAAGAGTGAAGACCTTCGCAGTAACATCGATGAGGCATATACTGCAGTAGTTCTCACACTATTTCTTATCTCCCTTCTTGAAGACAGGCACATTGATGCCTGAACCACAGTCATTAGGAGCAACTTCATCTCTCCAAACTTGCTCAATCACTTCATGAAGCCAGGGCACCAGAGTGTCGATATAGACATTGTAGATTTCTGTGTATACCATCCTCTCGGGGCTCCTTGTTGTTGTGCAACCTTTTGTATCGCATCTTATGGATTTCATGAGTTACGGTTCGTTACACGTAATCAGTAAAAGGTGCGTCCACCAAAGTTTTACAACAATTAAAAATCGATCGTTATACAAAATTAGGCTTATTGTGGTTTACAAATTAATATTGCATTTTTTAGAAATACTAATTATTTTAGAAAAAGCACAAAATAATAGAAAGGTAAAAAATTGATTTAGTGGATTTAACTGAAGTTTTAAATGTGCAGGAAGCCTGTTCATTCAAGTAAACGAGTGAATAAGGCAGCAAAAGTTTAATAACTTTCGAACATAGTCTTTTTCAGAGTTTCGCACATACATATTCATCTAGCTTAAGCGCAACGTGAAATATGGCCGTCATCAAGAAGCTATAGTGTAGACGAGGGTCGAAACTGCTAAGAACCGAGGTGTACAAAATAAATTAACGCTAAGTGGAGAATTGTGTCTAAAATACAAACGACAAAAGGACGGCAAAAATGTCAGAGGATTGTTAGAATGCAGACTCACGAAAAACGCAGCTTCAAGATAGCGAGTGTTGTTGAGGATTGTAATGAACTCTGAGCTAGATCCAGAAAGCTATACATCAAGGATGAAGAGCAGAGTCAGGAGTTCAATTGAGACGGCGATCAATAGAATGCAATCGAGAAATGAAGATCAATCATTGCAATTGACTGAAAGTAATTGAGAGAGATCAGTACAATCAAGAGTGCAGCGGTGACATGCAGCAGCGAAAACAGAAGACGTCCAACATGCCGGTTGAAGCTGGCTGTTGTTTTTTTATTTAGCACATTAAAACAAGCGATCATAATGATTCAGGTGACGAAGAAAGATACAAAGATGCAAAATGTACAAATACCTGCACAACTCCCCCACCAAATCGTTTGTTGTACAAAAAAACGCTCGATTAAAAAAAGGGAAAAAATTATACGACAAAGTCCTTAAGATTGGCAGGAAAATGGATATGTCTACCAGAACGAGAGGAAATGCGTTGTGGTGAAGAAGAAGTAGCAAAACGTGTAGGTGGGGTTGTCGAGTGTGAAGGTTGAGTGGAAGGGACTGACATAGGTGGAATGGGTGGTGATGGTGCGGAGTAATTGGATGGAGCAACGGGCGGTGGGACGCACTCAAGATAAGCTGGCTTGAGTCTGTCGATGGAGACTGTGTCGGTCTTGTCAGCCTTCTGTATGACGTAATACTTGTCCATCCGTTGAAGCACCTTGTATGGGCCTTTATAAGGGGAACAAAGAGGCTTGCGAACTGCGTCGTGCCGGACGAAGACGAATGGAGCAGATTTAAGGTCGTTTTGCACAAAAACGCCTTTGGATGTCAGGCGAGTGGGAGTTGGACGCAATTGAGCCATGCGCTGTTTCAATTGTTGAACGAAAGCATTCGACAAGCTAGTATCTACGGTGAGAGGCTGCACAAATTCGCTGGGAAGGCGGAGAGGTGTACCGTATACAAGTTCTGCCGTAGTACCCTGAATTTCCTCTTTGACAGCTGATCGAATACCCAAAAAGACGAGGGGTAAGTTGTCACTCCATGCAGTTGTGTCTGAGTGAGACATCATTGCTGTTTTCAGTTGACGATGCAGGCGTTCCACGAGGCCGTTAGAAGCAGGGTGATATGCCGTTGTCGTGATGTGCGCACACCCGAGAAGTTTAGTGAACTCACGGAAGAGACTAGATTAAAACTGACTTCCGCGGTCAGTGGTAATGGTGGCTGGCACACCGAAATTGGCAATCCAGTGATGTAGGAAGACCATGGCAATATTTTCTGCCGAGGTATCCGATATCGGAATTGCAATTGGCCATCGTGTGAAACGGTCGACTGCTGTGAAAATATGTGTGTACCCACGTGAAGGTGGTAACGGCCCAACTAAGTCTAAGTGAACGTGATGGAATCGAACGTCCGGAACAGCAAATGTGCTTGGTGGGGTAAAGGTATGGCGATGCACTTTGTTTTTCTGGCAAGCTAAACATTGCTTAGTCCAAAGGGCAATGTCAGAGTTCATCTTCGGCCAGACAAAGCGAGCAGCAATTAGTTTGCGACCGGCGCGGATGCCAGGATGCGACAGAGAGTGAAAATGGTCAAACACTACCTTACGGTAGGATAGTGGAACAACAGGTCTGGGGGTGCCTGTGGACCAGTCGCATAAAACCGTACCTGGTGATGCTGGAAGTGGTGCATCTCGAAGCTGCAGAGTACTAGATTTACGCAGATCAGCAATGGACTCGTCTTCTAGTTGGAGGTCTGCAAGCTTCGCCAGGTCAAAGTTGGATGACAAGGTGTTGATGTCCAGTCTCGAGAATGCATCAGCAACGACATTGTCGCTGCCTCGGACCTAGCGGATATCAGCAGTAAACTGCGAAATAAAGTCAAGGTGACGCACTTCTCTGGGCGAGTACCTATCTGGTTTGGCCTTGAGGGCATAAGTAAGAGGTTTGTGATCGGTATGAACCCGAAAATCTCTTCCCTCTAATAGGTGGCGAAAATGACGAATAGCCAGGTATATAGCCAGGAGCTCGCGAGAGAAAGTACTGTAGCGAGTCTGCGCCGGTTGTAGCTTCTGTGAAAAGAAAGCCAAGGGCTGCAACTGGCTATTCACCTGTTGATGTAAGACTGCGCCGACAGCACTGTTGGAAGCGTCAGTGGTCAAAATCAACTGCGTAGAAGCGTCAGAGTTGAGGTGGTGCAGCATGGTCGCATCAGTGAGTGCCTTCTTGGCTGCCTCAAAAGCTGAGTGAGCTGCCGGTGAAAGTTCAATCGGCTTGCCTTTCGACTTCAAAAGATCAGTCAATGGAGCCAGTATTGTCGCACAGTTGGGAATGAAACGTCGGTAATAATTGACAATTCAAATGAAACGTCGCAGTTGTGTGAGGGTCTTGGGAGACGGAAAAGATAAAACGCTTTGCACCTTCTCTGAAAGTGGTGTGATTCCATGCTGATCGACGTGATGACCAAGGAAATCAAGAGAAGGAACGCCAAAAAGACATTTGTTGACGTTTAATTGCAAACCATGTTGCTGGAAACGATCAAACACTTGACGCAAGTGTGATGCATGTTCCGTTGGCGAAGAACTGGCGACGAGTATGTCATCAATATAGACAAAGGTAAACGAAAGACCGCGCAAGACCTCATCAATAAACCGCTGGAAGGATTGGGCGGCGTTACGCAAACCGAAAGGCATGCGGAGAAATTAGAACAAGCCAAAAGGCGTTGTGATGGCGGTCTTGGGGATGTCTTCCTCAGCGACCGGTATTTGATGATATGCTCTCACAAGGTCGATCTTGGAGAAAAATAGTCTTTCCAGCCAACATGTGAGAAAAAAATCGTGAATATGAGGAATGGGATACCGATCGGGGACAGTTGCTCTGTTCAAAGCACGATAATCCCCACATGGCCTCCAATCATCGGCTGATTTCTTGGGGACCATGTGCAGAGGAGAGGCCCATGGACTGGAAGAAGGGCGAATAATCCCCAAATTTAGCATGTGTTCGAACTCACTTCTAGCCACCCGCAACTTTTCTGGATGAAGCCTACGTGGGTGGGCATGAACGGGTTGTCCTGTGGTAATTATGTGATGCTTAACTGTGTGCTGAAATTTTTCGGTAAACTGACAAGGTTTAGTGAGGGACGGATAGTCCTTCAAAATTTCATCAAATGGCGAAACTTGGAATAGTCAAGTGTATGCCAACCGAAGGCTCAGAGGGGACCGTACCGACGGTGAAAAGTCTGGTTGTAGTATCAATGAGTCGACGATGCTTCAAATCAACTGAAAGGCCGAAATGTGAGAGGAAATCAGCTCCAATAATCGGTGACTGGACGTTGGCTAGGATAAAGACCCATTGGAAACATCGCCTTAGACCAAGGTCAAGAGTTAGGGACTGTTGTCCGAATGTGTGGATGACGGTGTTGTTAGCAGCCTGCAATGAGAACTGCGAAGGCTTGAGGTGGTGACGCCTAGGAGGCGGGATAACACTAACCTCAGCACCGGTATCTACAAGAAAACGGAGACCACTCGACTTATCGGTGATGTAGAAGAGGCGACTGGGTCGCGGTTGGCCAGCAGCAGTCGTCGCCATTACTGGCTGGCGTTGTCGTTTAACTGTTGCGGCTTCTGTGGGAATTTGCACGGCGGAAAACACTTGCGTGCTTTCACGCCATAGGTACGATGGTACCAGCACACGGTCTGTGGCTGCCATTCCCGTGATTTGGACCGTCGACGTTGATATGGTTGACGACTATTTGACTGGAGATTGTTGATGATAGAACACATGTTGCTGACTTGCGTGCATAAAAGGCGTACGGTATCCTTTAAATCTTCATAATCACTGCTACGCACGATATTTGAGGCTTGCGAAAGGTCAGATGATGGTGCGGCCCGTCAATAGGCACTACAGCACGATGATAACGCCACATGGGGAGGGTCACGGTCTGACTTTGGAGTGCCTTGATGAGCAGGAGTGTCAATATTATCAGATCTGGAAGTGGACACCGATGTCTGTTGAAGACTAGAACATGCGGTACCGCTTGGATAGCATTCCATTATTCTGTCTGCATGAGTGGCTAGTTTATCCAATGAGGTGCTCGTGTCGAGCATAGCCAATACCTGCTGCATGGGCAGGGGAAGCTTATCAAGCCAGATCTGTCGGAAAATTGCATCATCCATATGACGACCAGCAAGCAAAGAACGCATGTGTCGCATAAGTTGGGAAGGTGTTTGATCGCCAGTTCGACTTGCGTGAAAAGCTCACGCAGCATTCGGTTGGCCGACTTGGCCACACGATTAATTACAGCATCCTTCAACTGGGTGTATGGCTCCTCAGAAAGGATAGGATCAAGGAGGTCCTCGACGTCAACGGCAACATCGAAAGGAAGTGATTGCACTACGTATGAATAACGCGTGCGTTCACTGGTGATACGGCGAGTCGAGAAAACTGCCTCGATCTGCCTAAACCATAAGCGAGGGTTGCTTGGCGTAAATGGGGGCAATTTGGAAAGAGAGGCTATGGAGGTCAAGAGAGTCTGCGTTAGTCTCATTGTCCGTCATAGTAAGTGATATGTTGCGTAATGATAGAAAAGCGGGGTCACCAATTTTGTAGTGTAGACGAGGGTCGAAACTGCTAAGAACCGAGGTGTACAAAATAAATTAACGCTAAGTGGAGAATTGTGTCTAAACTACAAACGACAAAAGGACGGCAAAAATGTCAGAGGATTGTTAGAATGCAGACTCACGAAAAACGCAGCTTCAAGATAACGAGTGTTGTTGAGGATTGTAATGAACTCTAAGCTAGATCCAGAAAGCTATACATCAAGGATGAAGAGCAGAGTCAGGAGTTCAATTGAGACGGCGATCAGTAGAATGCAATCGAGAAATGAAGATCAATCATTGCAATTGACTGAAAGTAATTGAGAGAGATCAGTACAATCAAGAGTGCAGCGGTGACATGCAGCAGCGAAAACAGAAGACGTCCAACATGCCGGTTGAAGCTGGCTGTTGTTTTTTTATTTAGCACATTAAAACAAGCGATCATAAAGATTCAGGTGACCAAGAAAGATACAAAGATGTAAATTGTACAAATACCTACAAAGCCTAACACATATATTCCAACACCATCTCACGAGATCTGACAGTTTTTCTTCTTTTTGTACATAGTCTTAGATGCGTTTAGCCAAGGCAACCAGGTTTTCGCTTGATTGCGCATATAGGGACGTCACAGGAATATAATATTTCATCAAGTCACATGTTCACAGGCCAATCACTGAGTAATAAATTTAAATATAATCGTCAGGGACAATCTTAAATGTACCATTTCGTGTATTTAAAGAGGAATTTTCTATTGTTAAAGTTCTTCATACCTCTTTCGGGTTTTCTATTTCGATGAGTTTTAGATCATTATTGAAAATGAGGTGAATTATTAACGATTTTCAGTGTTTTCATTTGACTGCCCATAAATAAAAATTCCGTTGAAACTGTTTAGTAAAATCTTCAACTGTACATGATTTCGCATTCGCTTTAATTAGGTTTCTTTTCCATAAGAGTGCCCTTTCCGTACTTCAAAATAAAAATATCTACCCATCTATTTGTATGCGTCATTGAATGGCTCTTTATACCTGTTCCTGACATTGTACAAAATGCGATTCAACTAATGGAATGGTAGTTTCCGATGCAGTTTCGAACCCTCCGTTCTAGAGGATGTAAATACACATAGCTACCTGCCGTTGTTCGTACTTTCTTTAGGGCCTTTGAAATACCACAGATACGGTATTATACAGTGGGTTGGCCGATTTTCGAAGTGGATGAATTCTACCTGACTGCGGATTTTGCAGGCTTCATTCGGATTACTTCTGTCATTATCTAGGGTCCGGAGTTCAATGTAAGTTTTTCTAGAGAAAACGTTTCTGAACTTTTTGCACACTTTGTGTAAAGAAGAAGGACTCAATTCAATTCCGATTTTTAAATTTAATTGACTTGAACATGGCATTTAATAAATTAGCGCGTAGTGAAATTTCACTGGCAGTAGTTAGCGCTGTTTCTTCACAAAGATCGTGTTAAATTCCGATGTCGAGACGCCACGTTAAGGACAGCGTATGGGCGCGGGTCCCGCAATTTTGCAGCCGCTGAGCCACAGTTTTGGTACCACGACCTGAACAACATGCTGCGTCGATAAATCTCCGCTTTAGTTATAAGAGATCGGAGGTGACTGGATCACTGCTGCGCTGAATGACGTGATCGTGCCGTTTCGTGGTAAGAGGCGACGACGACTGGATTCGCCGCTGACTACGCCGTCTGATCTGCGACGCGTTGTGTAATGAGCTGAATGCGTAGACGGCAAACATGCGGCAAGTGGTTGATTTCCATGAGTGCGTGTAACGTTTCGGTCCGGTGGTTACGGTTTCTACCGCACTTAATATGCCCGCTGATACGGTTGTCAGCGTTCTGACGGTTGAAAACCTCCGTGATCTACTGCATCGTTCAATGAAAACATTATCTTTCAGTCCGGGTTTCTAACTTTCGACACCTTGGTATACCTATAGCTTTTCTTCTATGCCTGTAGCTTGTCCAAGTTATCTACTCTTTCATGGCCTTACTGCTTAGGCCCACGAAGTGTGTAAAGGTCAAGAGCATGTTGACCTGTGTCGCGGCAACTACCGACACGGTAAGTGTCTTTGTGTCTGACTTTGTAGGTCGTCTCCGTAACCTTTTGGTCGATTTATTTCCACGATATTAATCTCCTTGCTAATGTCGAAACCATGCGCGATTACCCTGTGTGGCATATGCACGTCACGGTAAGTGTATTGCGTTTCCGTGACTCGGTCTAAGCAGCACTCCCTTGTGTCTTTGACTGCTATTCTGGACATTATACTAAGTCGCCCGACCTCTTTGCCCTACTTTCGTACCCTTCTGCTACTGTTGGTGTACTACGGCGGTTATGCCTTCTAGTAAGCTCTTTTATCATAACTAATTTGCCATTACTGAGTGGATTATCAGCACCCAGAAAGCAAACGCATATCCGATGCTCAAGGTGTTATCGACTAGCGGCCGCATTCGGTTATACGTAATTGTTTGTGCTGTTGCATTGATAGTATTCCTCACGTGTTCGCTTTTCATCAAAGTACTCTCCGTCGGTCAACGACGCAAGAAGAAGAAGGAAAAGGTCAGAAATAAGAAACCCGACCTATTGGCCTCACCAAAGCCAAAACCTCCCCACAGGCTACAAGTACGTATAAAGTTACCATTTAATTTCTTCCACTCGTTCTCCTTCCTGACAAAGCAACGAGCCCGTGGCTCAATGTTAGAGCATTTGACTTTATAACCTAAGGTCGCGGGTTAAAATCCCAGGTGGTACACACTTGGGATTGGGTATGACTGGCTGATGACGGCCATTAAGCCAGAAATGGCCATTCCGGTCGCCTTTGTCTTTGTCGGTTCTACCTCAGCAACATATGCTACACGTCGCTATGCGACTGTTTATGAAGGCTCAAGTCTGAGCTCCAGGGCACAACGGAACATATATGTCCCTTAAGCAGATCGGTGAGCCGCACACCATTATGATATATCATACCATATACCATATCCCTATAAGTTTAAGTCATGTTCACGAACCTGCCCCTTTTCATCAAACGATGACATCTGGTCAAGGCGACAGACCTGGTTTATCTCCCGAGCAAGGTTTATTAGCGTGACCATAGAACGTCTCAACATGATTTATTTCGCAATCCCTGACTATGCGGACTTTACGCTCACACTTTGTAAGCGTTTCCACCACTGCCCTTTTTCAAATCGGAAGATGAACCTTTATTTGTGTTAAGTTACTTGCCATTGTCATGCAACTTAATACTTCTTTTCCCAATCCCGTTTAGCTGGCAAGAAAGCGAAGCAAAAGAAAGAGGACTGAGTTCCACTGCAACGCAAACCCTCCGGCTTGCCTTTTGTTTTTTGTCTAAACTGAAGCAGCTATTCGTGTCCCCACTCGTCTCAAATAATTTTATGCGCTCCATTTGTTATCGCCACCCTGACCGGTTAAATGTATGCGGTTAGTGGCGATAGTATAATTCAATCTATTTTACAGAGCGGTGTCAAGCTGTCTGATGCCCCTTTGTTTTGTACGAAGCCTTCCTTTTTTTGGACCTGATAAATAAAACGCAGTTTTCTGCATATTTGGCCTTGGAATGATTTTTTCTTAAATACTTCGATTATGGACCTTTTAGATATAATTAAACCTCTAAATAAATTTGGTACTGGACCGCAGATCGGCAGACGGTAACGTTCCTGTCTTCATCACATCGATGCCTTCGCATTCCTCGTCCACGCTCCCCTCACGCCCATATAGTAAGCAAGCTTCGAGACAGCCTTCCAGACAGAAAGGTGCATGTTGTGATGGATTTCGTCTGTCAAAGTCGGTGCAAATCGAACAGTTTAGCTAATGTTACTATTGGGACGCTCCAGAGTATGCTTGTATCGATCGGTCGTACTCGTAGCGGGCAGCCATCAGGTTTAAACAACATCCAGCGTTCACGATCCTCGAATGAAGGTCGCGCGCATACAGGGTTGGGCTAGGTAACTGTCAATGCTTTTAAGGAGAAAGGAGATGGTACTGATCGATTTGCCTAAAAATAGGACTGAGCCAAAACTTTCCGAGAGTTGGGCAACTGAAAACCCACAGACACACCTATACTTTTAGAAACGCTTATTAAAGCCGTACAATGTATGGTTGATGACTCACCATCTATCAGTCGACTGTTCTTGGCCCCTTACCGGCTGAAATGTGTTTTGGTT
Organism: Schistocephalus solidus; assembly: GCA_017591395.1. NCBI lineage: Eukaryota > Metazoa > Platyhelminthes > Cestoda > Diphyllobothriidea > Diphyllobothriidae > Schistocephalus > Schistocephalus solidus. The sequence goes on from WEDG01003149.1 coordinate 11,761, forward strand.
TTTACGGTCGAGACTTAGCGTCCCACAAACAGTTCTTTCGACCCCCAAAAAACACTAAAACTGTGATCCATGTCTGAAGTACACTTAAATAAAAGCAAACCAGTCACTTTCGTCAGAAAATGAGTAAAAATTAGCGATAGAAAAAACGTTAAGTGGAGACGCATGGATATCTTGGGAACCAGAAGCGACTGCTGAGATGTGACCTACACGATAGACAGAGGACTAGGGTCGCATAGTTGGCTTGAGTCACACGAGGCTTCGTCTTACAGTCGGATGAGAGTGTCCAACCCGTCTGAGAATCCGGAGACGTCATGTGACTCAAGTTTGGACCGATAGTGCGCAAAGTCGACAAGTTTAAATACTGTCTTGACAATAGGGGCAGTCGGCAGCCGAGAGGACGAGTAGGCCAATAACAAGGAAGAGCAGTATAAGGCGAAGCGCCTGTTGGACAGAAGTTTCGCATTTGTTGGAGGCGTGCCAGAAAAGCTCTAGCCAAGTCCGGGTGCCTGGAAACGTTGGGACCCCGAAAAACTCGGATTCCTGAGGATTACGATGGGGTAGAAAAAGTTAAAGAAGTGGTAGATAATTCCATCAAACTCTAGGCCAAAACACATGCAAAGGCATTTAAACTACTGATCTCAGCGCGGCATATGAGCCTAGCAGATGGATTTGACCTACTGACTGACTGCCGACAAAAGAGCGACAGTAAGTTCGTCAATAAAAAAGTACTTGGTCGTACCGGCATCCGTATTAATGTTTCTCCATTGCAGTCCGTTGGCACCGCAAACTGGAGGACCAGAGAAACGTTTGAGGTCGGTGTTCGCCAGGTGTTCACTTGGACACTGCACCCCATAGCCAGCCACCACCGGGCTCACGTAAGATGCAATCGCGAACGATGTTGCCTTCATTAAAACTGAATACATCGCAAAATCATTTCGGTCGTTGGACGAGAGGACGCGGTCCCTAACCCATCGAACAGTCCGACGCTGGAGACACGAATAGAGATTTTGTTCAAACGGCAAGCACCGTGGTTCGCACCTTCTAAGTGCATGACACAGATTTATTGACAAAGTCTTCGTAAACTCGCAAATCGGTGTTCAAACTGAGTTCCGGAGGTTTCAACGTAGTTGGGCTGAGAATTCGATCGAAAGTAAGAAGCTCTCTCTCCTAGCCCAATATTCACATAATCTACAACGATGGGGCAGTTATCTATAACCAAAAAGCCGGATAATAACATCTGGCAGAAAGAAGCTAACTTACATGTCCATTCCCATTGTCATCGCACTATGCAACTCTGTAAAAACACATATCCATGAGCACGTCATTGGTATAGTCCACGATGTGCCGAACACTATCACGAAACCGGAGTTGTCTGCCGACACGTGGGGAATCTGGTCTATCACATGCCAGTTCGACCGTCACGTTCGAATATGTCTACCGTTTGCTCCACAGGATGGTGGTGCAAGGACGGTGACTTGCGCAGCAGCTATCGAACACTCTGTTACACTCCCCTACCTGGGCCTGGTGTCAAGACAGAGTCAAAAAGACCGGAGATGTGGGAGGGAGTTGATGAAAGAACCACCTGCCGCTTAATGGCACATGACACCAAATAAGCCCCAGTGGTCTGTTGCCCTGCCTGAAGATGGGAAAAACTGCAGCTTCGTTCGGGCACGTGTGTGTGCCATTTCAGCATCCAAAAAACGGATCATATAGTTGAGTAACCGAGTAGTTAATACTACCGAATTCTGATAAAAAACAGCCTTTGGTAGATGTATTGTTATTATTTCAGCGTAGTAAACGCGTCGGCATCGAAGCAGATGTTGGACTGCAGTCAGTCATTCTGAGCGCCGGGAACCGATGTGTACACCATCACTTCCCTTGAGTAGTCCCTGATTGCCAGGGCAGAGGGATTATTCGATTTTCTAAAACCTGTATAACCTTCTGGTATCACAGTGTGGTAAGGCTTCTCCTAGGTATCGAGCAATTTTCTGTAAGTCTGTGTCGTTCAAGGCGGGCGATTTCATGATGCAAATGCCCGGTCATTGTCAGCTGGTCCGACCTTTTCACCGGAAACTCAGTAAATGTGAGGGCAGTCAGATGAAAGCCAGCGCTAGTGTCCTTGAGTTGACCAGCACCACACTTTCTCATAGATTTTGCGTTTTCGAACAGCACATGGTCTGCCAAGTAGTCTAGGCTTTACGAGAATCAACCCTACTCATCTCGTGGAAGTCTAGGACCAAATCGGTCAAACTTACTCGGCTTGAGCCTAACGAACAAACAGTTAGCGCAAGGAAATTGACAAGCCTTTCACCATTTGTACAATAATTTTCCTCTGCATAGTTGCCAATGAGTCACTTCGTACGTCTTTCTCCCCCTCCTACACAGTCCCGGCATTCCGATTTTCAGACAAAGGGAGTTAAACGAGACCGACCGGACAGTTGCCCCTACAAAATGATAAGATGCATTCTTCGAGTTCCAAGCACATAAGTGCAGCTTTGGGGCGATATATATATTTATATGATAGTGTGTGGCTCACCGATCTGCTTAAGGAACATGCATGTTCCGTTGTGCCCTGGAACTCAGACTAGAGTACTCACAGGCAGTCGCATAGCGACGTGTAGCATATGATTGAATGGAACTGACAAAGACAAGGGAGACCGGAATGGCCATTTCTGGCTTATTAGCCGTCATCAGCCAGTCATACCCAATCCCAAGTGTGGCACACCTGGGATTCGAACCCGCGACCTTTGGCATTTGATTCGAACACTCTACCATTGAGCCACGGGCTCGTTGTTTTTGTCGGTTGTGATCGGGAATATGATGATAGTGTGGGGCTCAACGATCTGCTTGAGGAACATGCATGTTCCGTTGTGCCCTGGAGCTCAGACTAGAGCCCTCGCAGGCGGTCGCATAGCGACGTGTAGCATATGATTGAATGGAACCGACAAAGACAAAGGAGACCGGAATGGCCATTTCTGGCTTATTAGCCGTCATCAGCCATTCATACCCAATCCCCAGTGTGGCACACCTGGGATTCGAACCGCGTGACCGTTGGCATTTGAGTCGAACGCTCTAGCATTGAGCCACGGGCTCGTTGTGTTTGTCGGTTGTGATCGGGAATATGATGAAAGCGTGGGGCTCACCGATCTGCTTAAGGAACATGCATGTTCCGTTGTGCCCTGGAGCTCAGACTAGAGCCCTCGCAGGCGGTCGCATAGCGACGTGTAGCATATGATTGAATGGAACCGACAAAGACAAAGGAGACCGGAATGGCCATTTCTGGCTTATTAGCCGTCATCAGCCAGTCATACCCAATCCCAAGTGTGGCACACCTGGGATTCGAACCCGCGACCTTTGGTATTTGAGTCGAACGCTCTACCATTGAGCCACGGGCTCGTTGTTTTTGTCGGTTGTGATCGGGGAATATGATGATAGTGTGGGGCTCACCGATCTGCTTGAGGAGCATGCATGTTCCATTGTGCCCTGGAGCTCAGACTAGAGCCCTCGCAGGCGGTCGCATAGCGACGTGTAGCATATGATTGAATGGAACCGACAAAAGACAAAAGGAGACCGGAATGGCCATTTCTGGCTTATTAGCCGTCATCAGCCAGTCATACCCAATCCCAAGTGTGGCACACCTGGGATTCGAACCCGCGACCTTTGGTATTTGAGTCGAACGCTCTACCATTGAGCCACGGGCTCGTTGTTTTTGTCGGTTGTGATCGGGAATATGATGATAGTGTGGGGCTCACCGATCTGCTTAAGGAACATGCATGTTCCGTTGTGCCCTGGAGCTCAGACTAGAGCCCTCGCAGGCGGTCGCATAGCGACGTGTAGCATATGATTGAATGGAACCGACAAAGACAAAGGGAGACCGGAATGGCCATTTCTGGCTTATGAGCTGTCATTTGCCAGTCATACCCAAATCCCAAACGTGGCATACCTGGGATTCGAACCCGCGACCTTTGGCATTTGAGTCGAACGCTCTACCATTGAGCCAGGGGGTCGTTTTTTTTGTCAGTTCTGATCGGGAATTTGATGATAGTGTGGGGCTCACCGATCTGCTTAAGGAGCATGCATGTTCCGTTGTGCCCTGGAGCTCAGACTAGAGCCCTCGCAGGCGATCGCATAGCGACGTGTAGCATATGATTGAATGGAACCGACAAAGACAAGGGAGACCGGAATGGCCATTTCTGGCTTATTAGCCGTCATCAGCCAGTCATACCCAATCCCAGAGTTTGGCACACCTGGGATTCGAACCCGCGACCTTTGGTGGCATTTGAGTCGAACGCTCTACCATTGAGCCACGGGCTCGTTGTTTTTGTCGGTTGTGATCGGGAATATGATGATAGTGTGGGGCTCAACGATCTGCTTAAGGAACATGCATGTTCCGTTGTGCCCTTGGAGCTCAGACTAGAGCCCTCGCAGGCGGTCGCATAGCGACGTGTAGCATATGATTGAATGGAACCGACAAAGACAAAGGAGACCGGAATGGCCATTTCTGGCTTATTAGCCGTCATCAGCCAGTCATACCCAATCCCAATTGTGGCACACCTGGGATTCGAACCTGCGACCTTTGGTAATTGAGTCGAACGCTCTAGCATTGAGCTACGGGCTCATTGTGTTTGTCGGTTGTGATCGGGAATATGATGATAGCGTGGTGCTCACTGATCTGCTTAAGGAACATGTATGTTCCGTTGTGCACTGGAGCTCAGACTAGAGCCATCGCAGGTGGTTGCATAGCAACATGTAGAATATGTTGTTAAAGTGGAACCGACAAAGACAAGGGAGACCGGAATGGTCATTTCATAGTCAGTCATAGTCCATAGTCAGTCATACCCAATTCCAAGTGTGGCACACTTGGGATTCAAACCCGCGACCTTTGGTAATTGAATCGAATCGCTCTACCATTGAGCTACGGGCTCGTTGTTTTGTCGGTTCCGATCGGGAATATGATGATAGTGTGTTGCTCACCGATCTGCTTAAGGAACATGTATGTTCCGTTGTGCCCTGGAGCTCAGACTAGAGCCATCGCAGGCGGTCGCATAGCGACATGTAGAATATGTTGATAAAGTGGAACCGACAAAGACAATTGATTGGCCCGATGTCAGTCTGACATTTGACGTTCTCGTATGCCCATTTCTTGCCTAACGCTGTTAAAATACGTCATTACACTTCTCTTCTTCCACCATTGCTGTTAAGTTCTGAGTTAGGGGATTCGAGTTGCAGGATGGGATGGTCATTGACATAACACCTGTTGCTACAATTCAGCGGCGTAAGGTGCAGTTGGTTTCGCCAAGCCAGTCATTTCTCGAGTCTCCTGTCCTTTCCACCAACAGCAAAGACAAGCAGGCGACTCGTTTTTTTCCAGTGAGAGGAGAGGCTAGCAAAGGGTGCTTAGGATCGCTGGCCTGAGCGACCGGAAAGTGAACGCCGTGGCATGGGGCGTGTACGTGGATGGGGTGTCGACGTGGCCAACGTGTTCATGCAGCCCCTAGACTGAGTCACGCGGCGGCGGCGGCGACGACGGCATAGGACGCACGTGCACGCGCCAACGATGCGGGTAGTAGCCGCTGCACGGCCTTGAGGTGAAAACGGGGTTTGGCCGTTCACCTACTTACAGGCGCTACCTGGCGCATGTGCATACGGTGGATAGTGGAATAGTCTTTGGCACACATAATATTGTCCTACATCAAAGTGAAGTGCAAGTTATGACTCATTTGGTTGGTCGAAGGTAGTAGAACTTGGAATATTGGTGCGTAGCCATTCAGGAAATGCGTGCGTTGTGATTGGCTAACGGAGTTTGAAACGGACTCGAATAGGTAGACTTTATCAAACTCGATGCAATTTTGGCTTCCTGAGGGGAAGGACACTGGATGAACTCGATACTGATTTTTAGGGAAGCCTTTCCACGCAATCCCTGCGTAACGAGCTGAGGTTTCACCTGAACTAGAGAGTATCTCAGCCCACACAGTGGTTGGATTTGCCAAAGGCCGATGGTTCTCTTGTTAAACGGGGACACATACAGGACGCATAAAGAAGGAAATATTACGATCTTCGGTAATGATGCCTTGTATGACCGCTTAAACAGGACACGGCAAAAAGAATGGTCTACAATACTTGTGGCTTTGCACTAACATCAAAGGAAATTTTGGGAAGGATTAAGGTAAGAGTTAGGGTTAGGTTTAAAGTCAGAGTTGGGGTTAGGGTCCTGTTTCAGGCTAAGAGTTAAGGTATTAATTGAATTAAACTGTAGGGTGCAGCTTAAGAATAGAGTTAAGATTAAGGCGACAGTTCACTTTTATGTTAGAGTTAATTTTAGAACTAAGATGCCTGAATATTTAACCTTCCTGAAATGTATCTCAAGGCCACATATTTTAAGCGGGCGGAGCGGTTCCTATTCCCGTGTCCTGTTTAGCAGCCATACAAGGCATCCTACACGACCTTCCCACACTCCTAATGGGGATCGAGATATCCCGTCGTTTGGCCCGACTTACAGTGCGTTGTGATAGGCGCAAGGGCATCAGAATTGTTATATTAAATAAAATGTCACTGAATTTTTTGTATAGGTAGGGATAAGACTGTTTTTAATCCTCCCCTCTCATCTAGCATTAATGGTCCGTCCAAGCCTGTCAGACAGCAGATGCTATATTGGAGTGCAGAAGCCGACGCGCAGTGGCCCTCGGCGCAGCCCGACTGACGCATGTACCGGCCACTTTATTTCCGCCTTACTCTAGCGCAACAGCAGTGAGGCCCATTATGTAAATGCTCGTTAAAGAATCCTGAAATGAGAGAGAGAGAGCCAGAGCATTTTTAGCGCCTAAACGCCTTCGGTCTCTGTTGCTCACGACGCGCTTGAGGTCTTGCGGTCAGAGTTCTCAAGCTGCCTGACACCGCACGCATACAGCCTCGGTGCCAGTCAAGCACAGACGCCCACAACCTGCTCACCCAATCAAGCGGACTTATTCGCACATGAAGTTTGTTTGCTCGTAGCCACAACATCCTAACGGACAGACGCGAACGCAACCTCCGAGGTTTACACCACCACTGCGTTTCTATACGGAATATACGACTTCTACTGGAGTGTTTCCCCTTCTCCTCCAAAACGGAACTGGGTCTGATTATTTCAGTGCTCTGAGTACGAACACCGCTTAGACTCCACAATTTGTCAGCTCGTTAAGCTGATTGCTTTTAACGGAAGGTGGAAACCGCGTAAGCGGCTCGTACAACTGTGACAGGCTGATGACTTGTCGGGAAGGTCGGTCTCCCGTAAAAAGGTCACAAGCAATAACATCGTAGCAACACGCTGAATGTTACACGCTTTCCAATGGAGTTCCTGGACTATCTGATGGTCCTGCTCTGCGCGCACTGGTTGATTGTCCAAACGTCGGCGGCATAGAGGGTATCATTTTCCGCCTTGTAACAACAACAATCATAGGGATCGTGTGTGGTACTCGTAAACTGAGCCAATCCCATCACTGGTTTATTGATAGACTCGGACAGTCGACAAGGGTATGGGAGGCTATGCATTGATTAGCCTGACGTTATACAAACATGCAACCGTCATAAATGGCTGAAAAAAATACTACTGACATTTAAAATCGACTTTACCCTGATGTTTTTCATGAGTTACTCATCGTGCGGATCGAGATGGACGTCGTCATTGAAAGTCAGCCACACAAATCTAGATCAAACCGAAATACAATTGTGTAGAGCAGTCATCCAATTATACCGTCGCACGAATGAGGTTCTTAATACAAACTGAAGAGAAACCTTGCCAAACTTAAACTGTGGGCCAACTTCTTTTCGCAATGGATGATTGAAGAATGGAACAAACTGCCAATTTTGGTTGTTCCAGCTGAAAGCGTTGAAATGTTTAAAATAAGACTTGATGAATTTTTACTTGATGGACATATATTTAGTTGACAGCAATGATCGATATGCTAAAATTACTATCGCCATGTAACCTTTGCTTATTTTGCTAGCGTCTATCTGTAAATGGGGTTTTCAAAGGCTCTGCCTATCCCACTTATATATACTGAATTATACTGAATTATCAAACAGTTTTTCTGCATCAATTTGATAGAACAATCAACAATAACACCTTAAAACGGGTGACCTGCTCCTACTTCGAAATCTGATATAGACTTTTCATCAGTTAGGTAATTAACTGTACCAATCACATTGCGAAAAGAGTCACAAAGGGCAGAGGGCTTACCACTAAATCGGTGGATAATTTGGTATAGCTTTCGAGTATCACCGACGTTTGAGGCCTGCTCAATGGAGGTCAATATTTCAGCTAACTACTTGGCCCGGTCTTCCCCAGCCAATTTTACCGACATCTTTCGGAGTTGGCGGAATGAAGGATCGTTTCGGGACCTGGCTCGAGCCATCTGGGCAGCCAATTGCAGGGTTTGTCCACTGATCAGCCACTGCGGTGCAACTGGGTGAATCGGAGAATTTTCTAAGGTGCTCGATAGACGGACGTCTTCAGTGATGACCATTGGTCACTGCCTTCTCTGTGGGCTTGGGTCGTAAAATGGGACCCGATTGCTGTGTTCAGGGCCTGGGCAGTGCTGGGTAGCCGGAATTTTGCGATATCAAGGAGTTTCGCACGAAGCATTGTTCGGTGCTGATGAGATGTGAACTTTCAGGCGTGTGTGAACGAGAACACGGTCAGACACGTGGGCGTTACCAGTTTTGGCACCACGTATCGATCGGATTATGTGAACCCAGCTGCGAAACCTTGAACCAACGAAGTTGTAGCTAATAGGACTTGTGGCATGGCTGTCGTTTGTTTCCATGTCAGCAGATGTTTTTGGCGTTGATGGAAGCACGCGTTCAGGAAAAAATCGGTTCTGATCAGCAAACTCCAGCATCCACTCACCATTATCACATCGAGCCTAAGCCCAAATCGGCCAATGAGGTATTGAATCAGGCAGTTCTTCCCATATAATCACTAAATGGTTGATTGATGTGTTTTAATAGTTCTTGGATAGTGGGTGCTTGGATGACATTGGCCAGCGAAGCCTCGTATTCTAATCGCTAAAGCCCGCAGACTCATCCCCTCCCTTCAAGTCATCGTATTACTATAGAAGATTTGATGACATGATAGCGATGAGACGTCTTTATCGTGACTGCATAAATAAATAAATTTTAATTTTGAGCGCTCGGGGAAACTATTAAAAAAAGTTCGCACTGGTGTTAAATAATGAAAATGTGAACACTTGTGCTCTGTGTAAGAGGCCAGATATATGTTCCCTTTGAGTTATAGGCAAATGCGTGGTGATCTCCTACAGACATTCCGCATTGTGAAGGGATTGGATTGTTGCCTGGACTTCTCGGACTTCTTTGAATTTGCCGCCACGACCCATTTCCGAGGTCACCCATTGAAACTGCGGGTCAAGCAGGCGAGACTGGATGTGCGCAAGTTCTCCTTCTCTGTCAGAGTGGTTTAACCATGGAATGCCCTCCCTGAAGACGTTGTGATGTCACTATCGCTGGAAAGCTTTAAAAGGAATCGTGACATTTTTATGTTCCAAAACGAGCCTGAGCGATGGGGAAATTATCTTAACCCTCGAGAGTCGTGCACCACTTGTCATATTTTATAACGGCCTTTGTACCTTTGCAACCCACACGGTTTCTCTGTATACCGCACTTAATTTTACGTTACAAATAGGGTACTCAAAGGCCCATGCCTATTTCCCTCAATAAATTGAATTGAATTGAATACAGCAGAATTTATTAATAGTTTTTTTTGAGAGTTAGCAGAGTGTTCCATCTCCACCGTTGATTTATCCATTTCAAATATTAATTAACAATTTATAGAAAAAATAGTGAGCTCAAAACGAAGCAGTGAAAAACTCCTGCAATGCAAATTGGGGAAGAATTCACGGAGCCCCCACTTTTAATAAAGGTAGCAGAGAAAAAAAGTTTCGCAAAGATATATGGAGGTGCAGGGTGGGTTGCTTTCCTAAAGTCTTTGGTACGTTTGTTAGGCCCCATCTTGAATATGCGATCCAAGCCTGGCGACCGTGGACCCAACAGGACTACAAAATGCTCGAAAGGGTACAGCGACGAGCCACAAAATTAGTAAGAGGTCAAGGTGAACTGCCATATGAGATTCGCCTAAATAACCTACAGCTCTATCCTCTGAGTTATAGGCAGTTGCGCGGAGACTTGATACAAACCTTCCGTATCGTGCGTGGCATGGATTGCGCCCTCCTTTGTGATGACTTTTTCCAACTTGCTACTACGAATAATCACCGAGATCATGCATTCAAACTAAGTGTGCCCCAAGTAAGATTGGATGTGAGGAAGTATTTTTTCACCAAACGTGTCTTGAAACCGTGGAATAACCTACCTGAGGCGATTATAATGTCCCAGTCTGTGGATATATTTAAACATCGGCTTGACATACATATGTTGCTGCACCAGGAAGATTATGTGACTACTTTACCTTAACAATATCCATGTACCACGTAAATCTGCCTGCATTCACTTGACTGTAACTTTTTTTACATTACTTATTATTCTTCCGACTTTCTGTATCAAAAGGGATTTCAAAGGCGTAAGCCTATTTTTCTCAAATACACTGAACTGAACTGAACTGAATAGGATAAAACGATAAAGGCAGTCCAGCAACTGAGTACGAAGACATCAGTATAGTGCGCCCAGAGATGTTATTTCGCATGAGAACTAAAGGCAAAGCAACAATGGACGAGAGGTCTTTATATCTCAGTAGAAGGGTGGAATTCTGATTATGGATGGCAGTAAAAGAAATGGAGGCTTTTCCGAATGTACCGGTAAATATGTTTCCTATTAAAACTCTGAAACAGCTACAGTCCACTAAATTACCTGCCCACATGTTATATCCGCAAAAGTTAAATAAATAAATTGTATATTTAAGGCCCAGAGAGCCCGGTCATTTCAAACTTAGTATCGCGTTATAAAATAAATACAAAGTCGATAATTGCTGCACTATGTGAGCAGCCATATTTACAGCAGAAATGAACAATATGGTAGGCATATCCGATTCAGAACGATTTGCCATTTTTAAAACAATAGTCAACGATCTGTAACATAAACGGTGAACTAGAAAAGAAGCAGTAAAAAAACCTACGGTAACATCGGAGGCGGATTTCAGCGAGCCACCAATTTTTTTAAAAAAAATAGGATAAAAATACTGCTTTACTCAACAATTAATGGCTAGATGCAATGGGATAGTGCTGTGATGTTGCTGACAAACGTATGAGGGTTCTGAACGCTCCTTGTCGTGTGAGAGATAATATAGCAGTCGGAGCTACTGTTTGTAACCACCAGTGGAGGTGAGAGAGGACGAACTCATCGTGGACACCAGGGTCAAAACGAAGAGGGGACAGTAGAGGTCATGAGATCATCATCGAGATGCGACCTTGCTGACTGCATAGTCCACCAATCAAAGAGGCAAAACCATCAGAACCCGCCTTGATCCTCAACTGAACCAAGGTTGTCAAGACTTGGCGGTGCTAGTTTAAAAGGAGGGAGGCAAAAAAGTAAATGCAAAGATTGACTCTGCAGAGGATGATGGACATATAAAAACAGACCAAAATAATATCAAGGGAGCTGCCTCAAATACCAGGAGGACCCTTTTCAAAATCCAAAAGTTGCGAGTTTGGGAAGGAAACAGACAATAAGGACTTTATATCTTCCGAAGTTAAATGTTTGCGTAACTTTGTTTTGAAAATAGCTAATGTGAACGACAACCTAATTTGCAGTGGAAGATAATTCCAGATGAAAGCATATTTGGAGGCAAAAAACTGAGACCGATTAGTTGTGGAGCTAAGTGGCGGTGAAATGATCATGGAGGAATTACGAGTGGCAAAGGGTCGGTCTACCGGAGTTAAACCGTTAATTCGTGGGAGATTTGGGCTAGATTTAACGCGAAACAGGAAGCAGAGACCGGCTTCAAGTCTTCTAACCCACAGAAATTTAATGTTTGCTAACTGGCATCTATCCGTATAAGAGATACTGGATCCAGGAAGAGAAAATAGTATTCGAGTAAAAACCCTCTGAACTTTTTCAATCTAACTGCGGTCAGAGGCGTTCATCAGCCCAAAGAGGGGTTAGCAGTATTCTAGGATAGGAAGAACAAACATGCGGTACAGGTCTAACTTTATTTCCGGAAGGAAGAAATTATGCGATATAAAACCACATATCTGTGCAGCCTTTGCAGAAATTTGATCTGCATGAGGCGATAATGCTAGCTTATTTGTGTAACTAAGACCTAAGTCTTTTATGGTTGATCGTTCTAAAAGTGTACTATTTTAAAATACGAGGGGTCCAGGAAGCTTAGCGGGGCCAAAATACATAAAACTACTCTTGGATGAAGAAAACTCCATCTGCCAAGTATAGCTCCAACGTGAGAGCATAAGTAGATTGGTGTTTATTTTATCCACGCAACTATTGACAGTGTCTTTAGAAAATGAATAAATGCACTTGAGATCGTCAGCGTAAACGAAATTTTGTGAATTTGTGAGTAAAGCTGAAATTTCGTTTATGTACATAATAAAGAGAAGGGGGCCTAGAACCGTGCCTTGAAAAACGCCACTCGTGATCGGTTGAGGCGTCGAGTAGTTATTACCTACTTAGACCTTCTGGCTGCGGTTAGACAAGTAGGAACCAATGAAGTAGAGGAGAGGAGGCCGGATGCCGAGGGCTTCCAGTTTCACCAGAAGACGTCTGTGCGCTACCTTGTCAAAGGCTTTGCTCAGGTCAAAGTAGATCACAACCACTGACCGTTGCTCATTACGAAGGGAAGTGACGAGGTTAATAAAAGCTAAATGACACAATTCGCATGATCCTTCAGGTAGGAAACCATATTGCGAGTCGCTTAAGAGCTTATTTTCTAAGCAAAAGTCGAGAATTTGATTAAAAATAATTTTTTCAAGAAGTTTTGCTAGAGCCGGGGTTTTGTGAACGCCTCGATAATTATTTACGTCCGAACGAGATCCCGACTTAAAGACAGGAAGAATAATAGATTTCGTCCATGAGTCAGGAAAGAATCCGTGTAAAAGATAAACTGAGAATACATGGCTTAGCAATCGGGGAAAGCTCGGCACTCTCTTAATAACTGAGTTTGGAATACCGTCAGTCCCCGAAGAGTGCGAGTTTTTCAGACGCATTATTTGCTTACGAATTAGTTCTATGGAGAAATCAATGAAACTGATAACATGTAATGAGGATGCCTGAAACGTCGGAACCGGTTCAGATTCCATCGTAAGAGGATTTGCAAAGAATGCACTAAACAATTCTGCCTTCTCAAAGTCTTCGAGAACGAATTTCTTAGTTTCATTAAGTACTGGAGGTATTTCATAACCTCGTTTAGAGCAGGATCGACGGCGGAACAGTTGAGCAACAGATTTTGCAGAGTTTGGCTCGCTGAGTGCGCATGATTCCCTCTGTCTGTCACGCGCAAGCCGAATCTTAGAGGCTTATTCAAAAATCTTTGCAATTCTAAGATTTACAGATAACGAACTAGTATATTGATCTTTTAATTACTTCCTCAATTTCTTTAGTCTTGGCAAAAGAAAGTGGGGGACGGTGGATTCCGAAGTGTAGGGCTTGACAATTTTGGTTGGCACAAATTCCAGGATGTTATTTGAAACGACTGACAGTAAGTCAGAAAGACTTGCTGCATCGTTCATGGAGGAGAGATGCTGCAAATCCAATGAGTCCAAAAAGTTGTTAATTAAGCTCATATCTGCGAGGTCAAAATTATGACAGGTACGAACGTTGCTAGCCTTTTTCGATGAGACAATTGGTAAGCAACAGTGAATTAATGTATGGTCACTTTAGAAGAGGCCCTGCTTAAAATTAACGAAGAGGGGAGCAATGTCATTTGTGAAAATCAGATCTAAAATATGCTTGTCTCTCGTTGAAGAACGGACAAGCTGTGACCAATTAAACGGTCCTTGTGGTTAAACGGTCCTTACCTCACTCGTTTTATGAGTTTGTAAATTGCGACTTGGACCCTCGATCTTTGCTGCTTTCTGAAACTCACGCCGGCTGTGTGCTCCCCGCATCTGCTCTCAATCGCGGAAGGGACTCAAACCAAAGGCTGAGTCCTTATATTTTCATATTCTTATTGTTGAAAACTCCGCTGACTCTCTGTTAATTTTGTGGCAATTATAACATGCAAAACTCAAGTTCCATAAGTTTATTGTCACAAAAAATTGGTCCACGACCAAGCTGCTTAGGACCGTCTATCAACGCCTATACCCACTCAGCCATATTGGCAGGGGATCTTGTTAAGCAAGTTAATGGACAAGCAGAAAACAATTTTAACTATCGTTATTCTGCTATTTGTTCACCTCCCGCTAAACGGGGTAAAAGTTCAGTAAGCTTAACTACTGTAGCTTACGAAGACGAAACATGTATAGGGTGTTTCAGCCTTCAGCAGAAATTCTCAGGGATGGAGCAGGAAATAAGCAATCTAAGACAAGAAATAGATAACTTAAAAAAGTCTATATCTGCCCAAACTGCTAAAAAGCTCCTATTCGTAATAAACCTACCACAAAAGCAAAATTCGTATTCATTTTTAGCTTCTTCAAGCTTACATAAAAGTCACATTAAACATATCGTGACTGCTGGACCCGGTAAACCAGACGAATTTTCGCTACTTCCGAAGGGAGCCCCATCTAGTCCTTGCACCACTCCACTGGTACTTTGTTCGGGTAGCATCAGCACTAATCTGGCTTTACCGCCCATCGCTACATCACTGGTAGACGTTGGGATGTTGAAGAGGTTGGCGAGTTTGTAAAGCCAAAGAAGAAAAGGTCTAAGAAGAACAAGTCGTGCAGAGACTTGGCTCCAGCCTGCCCAACATCCGGCTCATCTGGACCTATCAGGCAAAGTAAACTGGTTACCAGTACTCACTCAGCTGAAAGATCTGAGTAACAAACGGGCCCTTGATTGAGTCGAAAACAGAATGTAGTCATTAAAGGTGTCCCGGAGTCAGCTTCAATTATTCCAAAGGGGCGAGTTAAACATGACTTGGAACTCCTTCAATTGTATGCAAAATTGCTGCTGACGGACGGCGAGTCCATTCATACTCTCAAAGCATATAGAATAGGAAAGGCTCTGTCTACACCCGATTCAAATCCTCGACCAAGACCTCTTAAAATCATCTTGGAAAACAAAGCGCAAGCACAGCTCCTGCTACAGAGAAAATCAACCCTGCGGGGTCCGTATTCTGAAGTGTTTTTTCAACCGGAATATGGGTTGAAAGAGCGAATGAAAATGCGACAGCTAATAATAGAACTGAAAACACGAAAGACCAATGGCGAGGCAAATCTCAAAAGAAGGGATGTACAGATAGTTCAAGTGAAAAGAGCATTTCTCTGGCCGAAGGCAGTCACCCTGAGAGCCTTACTGTCCCGTTTCAGAACCAAAAACGTGCCCGCTTAAACTAATCGTCCTCAATGCCAGATCTCTGCTTAATAAGATGCCTTTGCTCCAGACTCTGGTTTTCATCAACCGCCCGGACATTGTAATAGTTACAGAGACAGGGGCAACACCCTGTGTATCCGACTCCGAACTCTCTATTCTAGGCTACGCTTACATTCGGAATGATCGACACGAGGGCCGTGGCGTAGGAAGCTGTATATATGTTAGCCAACCACTTACATTTTTCCATTCGACTATTGCCAATTAACCGCGGTAGAGGAGAGCTGTTGGCTCCGAGTAGTCCTAAAATATAACTACTCTTTACTCGTTGGTTGTGTCTATCGCCCACCCAATGCCAGCGAGGATTACGATCTTTGTCTCTCGCTGGCATTTCATGCCGCAGTTGACTTAAATCTGAAGTACTGCTTGATTGCAGGTGACTTCAATCTTCCTGAAGTTCACTGGTTTCCAACTTCCGGTCCTGCAAAGTTCGAAGACCTACTTGAGGCCATAGATATAGGCATGTGGGACCAGGTAGTTGTTTTCCCACCCGAGGATCAAACATACTTGATCTTATTTTTTGTAGAGGTTGTCAGCCATCGTCAGTGTCACCTTTAGATCCACTTGGGAATTCTGATCATACTATAGTTCTTTCTACACTAGAACTAGAGGCTGCTGAAACGTTTTCCCCAAAAAAATATAGCTTTTTTTCCGTGATTTCAGATCAGCAAAATATGAGGGAATTGCTAACACACCTAAATTCCCAATGACTGGACTAACTTCTTTGTATGTTCGGATGTGAATGTTTGTACTGATACTTTTTACAAAGTTCTAGGTCCACTCATTTCTCGTTTTATTCCCCGTAAGAAAATAATTCATGTCAATGATGAAGTCTACCTCCCTTTATCATTCCGCCGTAGACTGCGAAGACTCTCCCGTCGTTTTCATCTACAAAACGACACCTCCGTTCTGCCCTTGATCCGTAAAATCTTTGAAGAGGCTAAGAGGCTGTCTGACGAAAAACGACAAGCCGATGAGGTTATTTTTGCCGAAAACCCTTCGTTAAATGTTGCGAAGCTTTTTTCGCGCACAGTAAAAACGCCGAGAAAAACGCAGCACCCCGTACTTAGAGATGCCTTAGGAAACCCAATAGCTGACGCTAAGTTGACCGATGATAGCTTCAATGCTTTCTTTTCTAGAACGTTTAGTGAACATACCGTGGCGCCCTTTCCTAACATCCGGGTTTGGACCGGTAACGTCCTCGAAACCATAACTTTTACCCTCTGGGACGTGACCGTAGCCATTCGGCGTTTTTGTCAATCTTATAGTCCTGGACCAGATGGCGTCCCGGTCAGCGTTCTAAAGGCGGATGCAAACGATATTTTTCCGTCCCTTCTGTATAAGATATTTAATCTTGCTCTTGAAAGTGAAACTTTCCCTATTTTCTGGAAGGAATCGCACATACTGCCTATTCCGAAACACGGCCGACCTACGTCATTTTACGACTTTAGACCAATAAATACACTACCAGCAGTCTCGAAGTTTTTCGAGTCCTTGATCAAAGACAAGATGATGTGTCACCTAACAGAGAATAACCTACTAAATGTGGCTCAGCATGGTTTTCTCGAAAAAGGTCTTGTGACACTTGCCAGCTCTCTTTCTTTGATCATGTGCTACAATCTAGAGACAGCGGTTTTGCAATTTACACCGTTTACTTTGATTTCACTAAGGCTTTTGATCGTGTTGACCATGATCTCCTACTGCTGAAACTTGCCTCCTTCGGCGTAGGTAACAAGCTTCTGAACTTAATATTTTCCTATTTGAATGCTCGCGCACAACGTGTTAAATTTCCCCACGCATGTGAGGAGCGGAGTTATTCAGGGCAGCGTGCTCGGCACGCTTCTATTTTGCCTCATTGTAAACGATGTTCCTGATTGTTTTCATTATGGTAGGCCCTTTATGTACGCTGACGACTTAAAAGTTGCCTATCGATATAAACCGGTTGATCGCAACATCGTGCTTGAGATCTTAAAAACGGATATTCATGCCTTCGCTCAGTGGTGTCGCACATGGCGCCTCTCACTTTCTTGGCAAAAGTGCTCCGTTATGGTTATTGGCGACAACCATCAGCCCCACCTTAGCATAGACGGTCACGATCTAAACGTGCCCGGAGTTATAAAGGATCTGGGCATATCATACTCTAGTAGTCTTAATCTGTCAGAGCACTGCGCCCTGATAGTCTCGAAAGCACGCCAAACTACTGAGTTTATTCTCGGAAATTTTAAAACCGTCAAAATTAGAATCAGCCTCTATAAAATGTATGTCAGGCCTAGTCTGGAATACTGCTCGTTTCTATTTAGTCTCCTGCACGCTAGTGAACGAAATCAAGATAGAATCAGTCCAGCAATTCTTTACAAAAAGAGTTTTCTATTCAGATCACCGACACCTGTCCTATCACCAACGCTGTGATATATATATATATTTTTGACCTTGCCTGTAAACTGGCAATAAATAAGTAAAATAAAATAAAATTAGAGAAATTAATGGTATCTAGGAAAGGCTGAAATCTGGGTGAACAAAAGTTTGAAATCCAGTCAATTTCTGGAAAATTAAAATCCCCAGCAATTATTTCAATGTTAAAATTGGACTCCGAATCCAATTTAAAAATTTCACAAAGTTTGACATCATCATCGGATGATGAATTAGGTGGGAAGTAAATACATCCGAGAATAGCTTTTGCCAGGGCGACAGGATAATGGATGCGAAGCAGCAATTACCAGAGAATGACGTGACGTCTAGATCAAACGGGAAGTGCTTAAATGAAGCTTTAATATAGAGAAGACAACCACCACCACGCTTACTAGTGCGGTCTTGACGGTAGAGATCGTACAGGTCTATGACAAGCAAAGAGTCTGAAATTAAGGGATGGGTCCAAGATTCAGTTTCACATAAAACATCGCATTAACTCGAAAGCAATGGCTCTAAGTTGGGCCATCTTATTTATAACAGATCTAGCATTAAGTAATATGACATCTAGGGTAGTTCGAGTATCCAAACTAGGGTTATGGTTATTAATTTGCTGACGATATAAAGCTTTGGAAGGTCATCCACAACGCAGCTGATGAAGAAAATCTACAGGCGAACTTGCATCGACTCGAGGAATGGTCGCAAAACTGGTTCCTCCCATTCAATGCTACCAAGTGCAATATTCTGCGATTCGGCAGAACCAGCTCCGGGCACCAGAGATTTTACTATCTGGACGACACACCGCTACCAGAGGTAGAGGCTCAGAAAGATCTAGGAGTATGGATCACGCCCACACTGAAGCCATCGTTCCATTGCTCAAAAGTAGCAAAATCTGCCATGTCAAGCTTGTATCTAATTAAGCGAGCGTTTGCAAAGTTCGACAAAGAGTGCTTTAATAAGGTCTTCCGGGATGTTCGTGCGACCACAATTGGAATTTGCCATATAAGCCCTGGAGACCGTGGTCTGTCAAAGACCACAACACCCTTTGAGAAGGTCCAAAAAGATGTGCAACCAAGCTTGTTCAAGGTCAAAGCTGCCTGCCTTACGAGACACGATTGTCTAATCTTGATCTGTTTCCTCTGGACTATAGACAGCTACGCGGCGACTTAATACAAGCCTTTTGAATGCTGCGGCTTCAGGATTGTTGCCTTGCATCTGGCGACTTCTTTCAGCTGGCCACTACCACTACTTTGCGAGGACATCCCATTAAACTACGAGTGACAGGTGCAAGACTCGACACAAGAATGTTCTTCTTCTCCAACAGAGTGATTAAGGCCTGGAATGCTCTGCCGGCCGACATAATCATGTCCCCATCCGTTGACACTTTTTAAGCGGAAGTTTGACCAGTACAGCCATAAAGTACCACCACGACATCCGAACCTAACACATTTCCTGAAACATATTCCCATCCACAATTTTTCGCGTCATATAACATACTACTCCCTATTTTTTAGTAACATTATTTTATAATTGCTTGTCCGATGCCCTGCAGTGTGTCCGGGAGATAACCCTTTGTCCAACGTCCATTATATGTCAGCCTTTTTTTAATTTACAGTGTCACTGACATCAATAGGTAGCTCAAAGGCTTCGCCTATATTTCCCTTAATAAAACTGAACTGAACTGAATTTTATAAAAATTGGAGGTGGGTAATTAACTTGGAAGTTATTGTGGCTTGGAGGGTAATTGCCAACTGCGCCATAACGATTGGTATATAGAACGTCATTTACAAAAGGCTGAGAGGGATATCTGAAAGGTGTAGGAATAAAACTTTCCGGTATCGAACCACCATAGGGGTTACGACCGGGATATGCCTGTTGGTAGATAAAACGGAATGACGGGAAGTTAGATGGAATATAGGGGCTGGTGGGAGAGGGCAAGCAGCTATAAGAATTAAATGCTGGAAATTCAGGTCTTGTATATTGTTTTACATGGTTAGGGTTATTTGCCTGTTGGAGAGGCTTGCTTAGTTTTGGAGAGGGCAGTATGCGATTACTGAGACCTGCGCTATCTTGCTTTTGGGTCTCGGTGAGATTTACGTCCTTCGGAATACCTGCCTTACGTGAGATAATTGAGGGTATAAGATGACCCGTGGGGTTATGGGATGAGCTAGCTTGTGGAGGGTTAAATAAGTTAAATTTAGATGATTACGTATTTTGTATTTGAAAAAGGTTATTTATGCGATGTGGCTCGGGAAATTTCCCGGACAGGCCTGGAGAATTGCGTTTAAGAGGGTAAACTGGCATTCTATGTGCTTTAGACGGGTTAGAGGGTATAAATGTTTAGACGGGGTTGCAGAAATTACAGGTGGGCAGAAATCACCGGAAATTGCAGTATTCGGCCGCGAGGGAGACGAAGTAGCAGGTTCAGTGGAGGGGCTGACCGAACTAGACATCTGAGAAGATTAATTAGCAGTTGCATTGACGTTAGTGGAAATACGACCAGACTTATGAATATTATGTTGAGAAATTGACGATAAGAAGGACCCATTTCTTCGCTCCATTGGTGTAAGATCTCGACAAAGGAAACATTTTGTCATTTCCAAATAGCGAGAAGTGCGACCTCGTTGAGCAAAGATTGAGTCAACCTCAACTGTTGACAACAATTTAACTAGTATAGGAGGATTCTTGCTACGCGAAGAGAGGCATTTTGCTTCCACTATTTTGTATTTGAAACCACCCGAGTTCAAAAAGTCCATAGCAACATCAACTGGGCGTCTGTATATGGGAGCATTTTTTAGGAGAAAATGGTGATTACGTTTCTGTCTATCAAAAGCCTCGCTGGCGACCAAATGAACAAGCGAATCGAGACGCCTGCAATCCTGAGAGGGAACATCAGATATTTTACCATCGAACAGGTTGCCGAGTATAGACAAGATGGATCCAAACTTCATAATGAAGTCGTTGCAGTTCTGTAAAGTGGACAGATCTAGCTGTTTAGCTTTAACTATGGGTTGTACATTTGAGTCAATGTTGAAACTGCTAGGTTAATTCAAGCATCGTTTTGGTCCCGAGGCATGTAGTTTACGACGAATTGAGCTTGTTGGTTTCATCTTTCGTCGAAAGTAAGAGAAAGATCTACGCAGGATACGCAGGGTAAAATAAATTTATGAAATTTCAACCTAAATTCTATCTTAGCGCTTTAAAATTCTACGTTTTCTACGAGGATTTATAGGAATAGCAAGTTGTAGTTGTCTAAAGACTAGAAATTCAAAATTTAGAAATTCAATTTAGCCAATAAAAATAGCAGTTCAGTTCAGTTCAGTTCAGTGTATTTGAGAAAAATAGGCATTCGCCTTTGAAATCCCTATTTGATACAGAAAGTCAGAAGAATAATAAGCAATGTAAAAAAGTTACAGTCAAGTGAATGCAGGCAGATTTACGTGGTACACGGATATTGTTAAGGTAAAGTAGTCACATAATCTTCCTGGTGCAGCAACATATGTATGTCAAGCCGATGTTTAAATATATCCACAGACTGGGACATTACAATCGCCTCAGGTAGGTTATTTCACGGTTTCAAGACACGGTTGGTGAAAAAATACTTCCTCACATCCAATCTTACTTGGGGCACACTTAGTTTGAATGGATGACCTCGGAGATTATTCGTAGTAGCAAGTTGAAAAAGTCATCACATAGGAGGGCGCAATCCATGCCACGCACGATACGGAAGGTTTGTATCAAGTCTCCGCGCAACTGCCTATAACTCAGAAGATAGAGCTGTAGGTTATTTAGACGAATCTCATATGGCAGTTCACCTTGACCTCTTACTAATTTTGTGGCTCGTCGCTGTACCCTTTCGAGCATTTTGTAGTCCTGTTGGGTCCACGATCGCCAGGCTTGGATCGCATATTCAAGATGGGGCCTAACAAACGTACCAAAGACTTTAGAAAAGCAGTCTTCATCGAAAACTTTAAATGCCCGCTTGATAGAGTACAGGATTGAATTGGCGGATTTAGCCGCCTTGTAGCATTGCGTAGAAGGCTTCAGGTTGTCTGACATCCAAACGCCGAGATCCTTCTGTGTGTGTGTTTCTCGGAGTGGCATACCGTTCAAAAAGTAGGGTCGCATATCAGTGACCTGATTCCGACTTCCAAGACGTAGCAGGGCGCATTTTTTTTGAGTTGAAGGACAAAAGCCATTTGCGGGACCACTCGTCCAATCGATGGAGATTTTCTTGGAAATGGTCTCCATCGGCAGCATTGTTGATAGGAAACAAATAAATCCGTTAAAAGTTGAGAACGAGAAATGAGGCTATGTCAGGTGAATGATATGACATTGTATATTTCAACTTATTGTTAAGAGACAAAGACCACAGGTAACTGTATACGATGTAGGGCTAGAAATGCAAAATTTTATCTGCAATTAAGCCAATAACGATAGTATAAACGAAAAAAAAATGTTCAAATTTTAGATTTCACTTAGCTTTTGAAAATCGACCTGCGCGCCTTGACCCGTGCAGTTCAAAGTTCTCAATGGACTCACAGACCAGCTGGCCTCTCCGCTCTCCAAGATATTTGAAAGTTCAATGGAGGCGGGGGCTCTGCCTCCCGAGTGGAAGATAGCCAACATAACCCCCATCTATAAAGGAGGAGAGAGGACATCACCAAACAGTTTCCGACCAGTCAGCCTCACAAGTATCTGTTGCAAAATGATGGAGAAGTTAATCAAAACGGAACTGATGAGGCATCTTGAGGCGAATCGCTTGCTAAGTTCATATCAACATGGATTTTCGAAGTGGTCAATCCTGCCTCACAAACCTGCCCACATCCAGTGAAAGTTGGACAAAATCATTAGAAATGGGTTTGTCAGTCGATGCGGTCTACATTGACTTTAGCAAAGCCTGTGACAGGGTTCCACACAAACGTCTGATCTTTAAGCTCCGTCAAATGGATGTGACTGGCAACCTACTCAAATGGTTGGCCGACTTTCTCACAGACAGGCGCCAGCGTGTTTGTATCGGAGACGCCAAGTCTTACTGGGAAACCGTTCACAGTGGAGTTCCGCAGGGCAGCGTTCAAGGTCCCATTTTGTTTCTGATATACGTAAATCGACTGCCTGGATTGTCTGAAATGCGAGAAGGTAATGTTTGCTGACGATTTGAAGTTATTGAACTCGATTGAAAAACTGGAGGATGCGCGGAAATTACAACAAAACTTAGATCGCTTGCAAACATGGTGTGATGAGTGGCTGCTGAACCTCAATCTTAACAAATGCCAAATAATCCCACTGCGGTCTAGTTCCAGAAGGATGATTTGCTTTGAATACCAGAACTTCATCAGTGGTCATTAACTCCAGGAGATAAATATTCTAAATGACTTGGGTATATGGATAACACCCACTCTCAAACCATCGTCGCACTATGCGAATATCGCAAAGAAAGCTATATGTATTTTAGGCGCAATCAGGAGTTCCTTTCGTTAATTTTGACGGAGAGCGTTTTTGGGTGCGTGTTTGGAACATTTATCCGGCCGGTGTTGGAATATTGCATTCAGGCGTGGGGCCCTTGGACGAAACATGACTACGCCCTGCTGGAGAAAGTTCAACGGAGGGCAACGAAACTAGTCAGAGGATTGGAATGCCTACCCTATGAGGGCCGCCTAGCAAGACTTAAACTTTTTTCCTATCACTTATAGGCAATACAGAGGGGATATGATCTTAGTCTTCAAACGGGTCAGGGGAGTTGATTGTGCTCTTCAGATGGCCAACTTTTTTGAATTGGCAAACATGACAAGTCTCCGAGGTCACCAATACAAACTGAAAAGAAATCACGCAAAACTTGAAGTGCGGGCCAACTTCTTTTCCCAACGGGTGATTGACGAATGGAACAAATTGCCAGCCTCAGTTGTTCAGGCTGAAAGCGTTGAAATGTTCAAAAAGAAGACTTGATGCATTTTTACTTGATGAACATATATTTAGTCGACAGCAATGATCGATATACTAAAACAACTTTCGCCATGTAACATTTGCTTGATTTTCTAGCGTCTATTTGTTAATAGGGTTTTCAAAGGCTCTGACTATCTCCCTTATATATACTGAATTATTTGACAAAGGTGTGGGTAATGGAAACATCGAGATTCATGAGGGAAATGACGCAAAGAAACACAATTTAAAGACTGTCTCCTAACCTACAGCTAGTCCTTTCTCAAAATCCTGTGGAAGGCTGCTCGGAAAAGATGCAGAATATAAAAAGGTTATCGAATGTGAAGTCTACTTGATAGCAAAATGACTATTTGACAACCAGTATCGATTGGCAGTTTTTACGAAAAAAAGACACATTTAGAGAGAGAGAAGAGAGAGCGTTTAGAAGCGGAGGGTATCGGAGAAGGTATAATCATTAAGGAATTACGCAGGAGGTTAAGGGAAAACGAATGGAGTTAAGGACTCAAATTCAAAATATTATTAAAATATCATTAAGACCGGGCATCAATGAATCCTGGGTTCACTCTTATTTCTGACTCGACGCTTGCTATAGATTATTTCAATTTGTACCGACAAGACTGTGCTGAAGAACGTGGTGGTGGTTTTCCTCCTTTATATAAAGTCATCCTTTGTACACTTCCCTTTTCAGCTCAGCATTTCCTCCTCTTCTTGAAATGTATGCTTTGCTTCAGTCATCCTCCAGCACAATAAAAAAGCAGTAATTGACTGTGTCTATAATCCTCCCTGTTATTCTGGCAATACAAGCGAGCTCTGTGAACTATTTGAAAAATTTGCAGACACTCAATTTGATGTTAAAATAATCGTAGGCGATTTTAATCTGCCAGACATTGACTGGCAGGCAAATTCCTCTCCTCCTTAACATCAAAAATTGGTCGATACTATTAACTTTTGAAACATGTCCCAACTGGTCAGATCAGTTACTAGAAATGACAACATTTTAGATTTAATTTTTACAAATGATGTCCACCCTCTCTTTATGAATTTTCATCATGATCTATTCACAAGTGATCACGCAATAATTCACTGTTGTTTTCCAGTCCCCCTTATTACGAAGCCTGAGGTTAAATGCAATAACCTCGAATTTGCTAACACAAACCATGAAATAATAAACAATTTCATAAGCACTCGAGATTGGCATAGCATATTCTCAATCAACGATCCAAACTTTTTCCGTGAGCTTTTGCAGAGCCTCAGAGAAAACGTCCAGGCTTTTATCTCGTGTAAGATTTTTAATTCAAATACAGCTTCTTCTACTGTTCGGCATTTTCTCCAAAATTTATCCAGATCTGTTGCTCATATCTTCCATGTTCGGTCATCGGCTAAGCGACTGAATGTAACTCCGCCCTTACTCGACTGTAACAAAAAATTTGTTACAGACGATTTGGGCAAAGCAGAATTGTTAAATTCGTTTTTTGCCAATCACTTTACCATTGAAACTAGCACGACTCCCACAATTCCTCTGCTTTCAAATTCGCTTCTAACAACCATTAATTTCTCGTTTTCACGTATTCAAAAAGAAAAAGCTCACCTTTAAAAATTCCCATTCATTTGAAACTGATAACATTCCAAACTCACTTTTAAAACAGTTAAGGTATTTTCCACCTTTACTAAGCAAGTTATTCTCAGTATTTATCGAAAATGGTTTCTTCCCCGATTATTGGAAAACTTCTATTATAAAACAAGTTTTTAAATCTGGTTCCCGCTCGGACATTCATAACTATCACGGTGTTCATAAAACGCCCCCTCTCGCTAAACTCTTCGAAAAACTAATTGCTAAAACAAATCACGGATTTTTGCATAAGCAATAAAATTATCAACTTTTCCCAACACGGCTTCTAACCGGACCGTTCTTGTGAAACCTGCCACATGTCTTTTCTAAATCTACTAACCTCTCTTCGTAATGATCATCTATCTGTAGTGGTTATCTATTTTGATCTTAGTAAGGCATTTGATAAAGTGTCTCATAAACGACTTCTAGCTAAACTAGAAACTATAGGATTTTGTAGTTACCTTACTGACTTTATTAGATCATACATAAATGATCCAAAAAAAACGTTTCAGTAGGGTCCTCAAACTCAAGTGCGAACCCGATTGTTAGTGGTGTCCTTCAAGGTACCGTATTAGGTCCTTTGTTGTTCTTACTGTATATAAATGATATTTCATCGATAGTTAAACATTCTTAATCTTTTATTTATGCTGATGACCTCAAATGCATGTATTCCTTCTCTAACTCTACGACCGAACGGTGCCTAAAACAAATTCATTTAGACTTAGACGCTCTTTTGGCCTGGAGCTACATATGGCTAATGGTGTTCTCACCTACTAAGTGTCGATATATGAGTTTTGGGCCTGTAAGGCTGCTGCAACCTCTTATCTTTGCAGGTTGCCCTATGATTGAATGTTCCTTAATGAAGGACTTGGGCCTAAGAATTAAGAATTAAGAATATATATTTGGTTAGCACCGGGAAGGTACTGTCTAAGCAACCATTAGTAACGAAATAAAGTTACGACAATGTGTGCAGATAAAATGTACAAATTCATAACTTGTCCTGCTATGTCAACAGTTAGCAATGTTTTAAAATTAATGGTGAACTAGAAAAAATAGGCAGTGAAAAAAAACTCCTACCATGAAAATTGAGGCAGAGTTCAATAGGCCTTCATTGTCGAATAGAAGGTAAGAGAAAAAAACTGCTTAGGAAAAAAATGGTCAGGTGGTAGAATAGGGTAATACTGCAGTAGCATTTCAGAATGAGAAAATGAAACGTCGAGGTGATTCGTTCTTGATCACTTAGGTGTATGAAACAGAATCTCACGAAAATGCGTCAATGAACTTAAGTCCTCAGCATCATAGGATCCAGAATTGAATTCTGATGATGGTTAGTATCCAAAGAAACCGCAGCATTTAAGACTGTAGACCACCGAATTTGTACGTCCGAATGACGTCATCGTTTGGAGGACGGGTGATTTAAGGAGACATTATAGTTCATGGGCGTCTCGAGGTAGCGTAAATATAGTTTCAAGAGGGTTACTCAAATTCCCGATGGTCTTTCTCCGAGTCATGGGGAAAGCTACTGGGAAAAGATGAGGAAAATAAAAGATTAATAGAATCAGTGTTAAGATAAATGTGCAGTCTTCGCTCGAATGCAGATAGACTAGTTAACGACCTAATTTCAATTGGCAAGTTATTCCAAAGAAAACTATACCTAGAAGCAAAGAAGAAGGAGCGTTTACACGTGGAGGATGCAGGGGGAGGTAAAGTTAGTGCAGAATTTCTTAGGTTATGAGGAAGACTAACGGGGGTAATGACAGAAAGCTTTGGGAGAGTTGAACTATTATTAAGTCGAAAAAGGAGACAAAAGCCTGCTTCAAGTCTCCTGACCCAAAGAAATTTTAGCCTCGTTAGCTGGCATCTTGTTGAGTAGGAAGTAGTTGAAAGAGTCGGAAATAGGAGTTTTTTTGTGAAATGTCTTTGGATATTTTCAATTTTTGAACGGCTAGATTCGTTAATCAAACCGAAGAAAGGACAGCAAAATGCAAGAATGAGAAGTACAAACATACGTCAAAGTCTTAATTTAATTTCAGGAAGGTAGAAATTATAAGAAATAAAGCCGCAAATCTGAGCAGCTTTGGCCGTAATTCTATCGGCATGAGGCGAAAGATCTAATTTATTGGTGTAGCTTAAGCCCAAGTCCTTGATGGAGGAACATTCAATCATAGGGCAACCTTCAAAAGATAAGAGGTTGCGGCAGCCTTACAGGCCCAAAACTCATGTAGCGACACTTAGTAGGTGAGAACTCCATTAGCCATGTGGAGCTCCAGGCCGAAAAGAGCGTCTAAGTCTGAATGAATTTGTTCTAGGCACCGTTCGGTTGTAGAGTTAGAGAAGGAATACACGCATTTGAGATCATCAGCATAAATAAAAGATTGAGAATGTTTAACTATCGATGAAATATCATTCATATACAGTAAGAACAACAAAGGACCTAATACGGTACCTTGAAGGACACCACTAACAATCGGGGTAGCACTTGAGTATGAGGACCCTACTTAAAAATTTTTGTTTTCGATCATTTAGGTATGATCTAATAAAGTCAGAAAGGGGACTACGAAATCCTATAGCTTCTAGTTTAGCTAGAAGTCGTTTATGAGGCACCTTATCGAATGCCTTACTAAGATCAAAATAGATAACTACTACAGATAGATGATCATTACGAAGAGAGGTTAGTAGATTTAGAAAAGACATGTGGCAGTTTTCACAAGAACGGTCCGGTAAGAAGCCGTGTTGGGAAAAGTTGATAATTTTATTGCTTATGCAAAAATCCGTGATTTGTTTTGCAATTAATTTTTCGAAGAGTTTAGCAAGAGAGGGCGTTTTATGAACACCGCGATAGTTATGAATGTCCGAGCGGGAACCAGATTTAAAAACTGGTATTATAATAGAAGTTTTCCAATAATCGGGGAAGAAACCATTTTCGATAAATACTGAGAATAACTTGCTTAGTAAAGGTGGAAAATCCCTTAACTGTTTAATAAGTGACTTTGGAATGTTATCAGTTCTAACTGAATGTGAATTTTTTAGGTGAGCTATTTCTTTTTAAATACATGAAGGCGAGAAATTAATAGTTGCTACACCAATAAATTAGATCTTTCGCCTCATGCTGATAGAATTACGGCCAAAGCTGCTCAGATTTGCGGCTTTATTTCTTATAATTTCTACCTTTCTGAAATTAAATTAAGATTTTATCGTATGTTTGTACTTCTCATTCTTGAATGTTGCTGTCCTTTTTTCGGTTTAATGAACGAATCTAGCCGTTTCAAAAATTGAAAATGTCCAAAGACATTTCACAAAAAATCTCCTATATCCGACTCTTTTAACTACTTCCTACTCAACAAGATGCCAGCTAATGAAGCTAAAATTTCTTTGGGTCAGGAGACTTGAAGCAGGCTTTTGTCTCCTTTTTCGACTAAATAATAGTTCAACTCTCCTCAAGGTTTCTGTCATTACCCCCGTTAGTCTTCCTTATAACCTTAGAAATTCTGCACTAATTATACCTCCCCCTGCATCCTTCACTTGTAAACGCTCTCTCTTCTTTGCTTCTAGGTATAGTTTTCTTTGGAATAACTTGCCAATTGAAATAAGGTCGTTAACTAGTCTATCTGCATTCAAGCGAGGACTGCACATTTATCTTAACGCTGATTCTATTAACCTTTTATTTTCCTCATCTTTTCCCAGTTTCTTTCCCCATGACTCGGAAAAAGGACCATTGGGAATTTAAGTGACCCTCTTGAAACTATATTTTCGGTACCTCGAGTCGCCCATGAACTATGATGGCTCCGTATTTCACCAGTCATCCAAACGATGAAGTCATTCGAACGTACACATTTGGTGGTCCACAGTCTAAGATGTTACCGTTTGTTTGGATACTAACCATCCTCAGAATTCAATTCTGTATCCTAAGATGCTGACGACTTAAGTTCACTGACGCATTTTTGTGAGATTTGTTTCATACGCCTTAATGATCAATAACGAATCATCTCGACGTTTAATTATCTCATTCTTAAATGCTACTGCAGTATTACCCTTCTCTAACACCTGACCATTTTTTCCTAAGCAGTTTTATTCTCCTACCTTCTATTCAAAAATGAAGGCCAATTTAACTCTGCCTCCATTTTTGCGGTAGGAGTTTTTTTTTTTCACTGACTATTTTTTCTGGTTCACCATTAATTTTAAAACATCGCTAACTGTTAACATAGCAGGACAAGTTATGTATTTGAACATTTTATCTACACACATTGTCATAACTTTATTTCGTTACTAGTGTTTGCTTAGACAGTGCCTTGCCGGTGTAAACCAAATATAAATTCTAAATTCTTAAGGCGAAAAGGAAGACAACACTTAGCTTTTACTCTCTTAACCCATAGAAATTTTGGGTAAGTTAGCTGACATCTACTCAACCAGGAATTATTGAGAAGTGACGACGAAAGTTTTCTATTAACATAAATTTGTATATATGAATTTTGGAACGACTAGACTCGTTTATTGAACCAAAGAATTTCAGTTTATTCAGTTTATTTGGTGAGGATAATAGGCAATGCCTTTGAAAACCCTATTAAGCACGTGTAAATTTACCACTACTAACATAGTATTGGAAAACAGTGAGTAGCATTGTTTTTTACAATATATGTCTGGTTTTTTAGTGGTCAGACTTGGAGGGGAGGAGAATAGCATTGTTTTTTACAATATATGTCTGGTTTTTAGAGTTCAGACTTGGAGAGAGGAGAGGGGACGCATGTTATTATCCAAGCGTTGTTTGTACATTTGAAGGGAAGTTGCCTCCACGACTGACTGTGGAAGGTTGTTCCACTGTTGTATGACACGTTGCGAGCGGAGGTTTAGCTTGGACAATTTCGTGCGCAGCTTCATTGTGTGCCCACGGAGATGAGGCGAGAGGTGCCACTGAAACATGTCTTCAAAGCGTAATCCTTTCTCAAGACCGTTTATTATCTTGTAAACTATGATAAGATCCCTCTTTGTTGCCTGTAATGCAGAGGGAATAAATTTAGGCATGCCAGTCTATCTATGTAAGTGTGGTTTTTTAGACCTCTTACTAGCTTTGTTGCCCGACGCTGCCCGACGCTGGCAGCTATATTAAAATATTGGAAGGAAGTAAGGTACCAATTATAAGAAATAAAGCCACAAAAATGGTCAGATTTGACCGTAATTCTATCGGCTTGAGGCAAGGGATCTAAACTAAAAGTGTAGCTTAAACACAAGTCCTTGATGGTGGAGCCTTGAGTCTTGTACGGGCCTGGAAAAATTACCAGTTTTAGTTGCTTTTTGGGCCCAAAACACATTTAGCGACACCTTGAAGTTGATAATTGCATTTGCCACGTTGAGCTGCACGGGGAAAGAGCATGCAAATCTGTATGTGTTTGCACTACACATCGGTGGACCCTAGATTTAAAGAAGAAGTACACGAGGTTTTGATCATCAGCATAAGTGAAATATCAACATTGTTTAGTTCCAAGCAAATATAATTAATGTATAGCAAAAACGAAAGAGGACGTATCAGGGTAAACTGCAGAACACTGTCAATAATAAGGTTTTCAGTTGAAAACGAAGATACAAAAAATACATTTTGCTTTCGATTAGATAGGTATGATGTACTGAAATCCATAAGGAGACTCCGAGTTCCCAGAGCTTCCATTGTCAATAGGAGTCATAAAAAAGGCAATTTATTCAAGGTCATTCTAAGACCGAAACAGATAATGACCACAGCTAGATGATCTTTATGAAGAGAAGTTTATACAGATGAAAAAGACACTTAGTTTAGTTTGGTTCAATTCAGTTTTCTAAGGGAAAGACTGGCAAACGCCTTTGAACTCCCTATTGGTGGCTAAGAAAAACAATCGATTAATATGAAATTTAAAAAAAGAGGTGGTTCAAATGATTCCAGGTGGAAAAGAAACAGGGTCAGTTAATCGTAATGAATATAGATAAAGGCTTAATCGCATATAAAAAGCATTATAAGTACATATAATCGCAGGTTAGCAAGCAGACGGTGAGTGAGAGGCTTAATGTCAGTAATCATATACAACGAATTGGATATACCGAATTTAAATAAAATGATACTGAAAAATAGGAAGTAGAATTATAAAAATAAAAAGTACTTTCAACTGAGACAAGACTGAATAGATTGGGTGGTATTATAGTGGGCAGTGCTATACCGATCTAGCTTGCTCTTCAAAACTTCAACGAAAGCAGACGTAATGTCATACAGAGGCAGAGCATTTGAAGCTTCCCCCCCTCATTTGGAGAAGAAGAATTTTCATGTATCTAGTCTAGCACCAGTTACGCGTAGTCTGAAAACGAGGACCTCTCAATTTAGCGATTGTTGCTAACTGGAAGAAATCTCCAGGTATATGGCAGCAAGCCTGATAACACATTATACGGAATGTTTGAATCAGGTCACTACGTAGCAGCCTGTAATTCAAGGGAATAAATCAAGATAAGGCAACCGTGTTTCATATGGTAATGAGTCTTAGCCAGTCAAAAGATTGGTTGCTTGACTTTTAACCTTTTCAAGGATGCTGAGGTCTTAAGCGGCCCATGGTCTCCAAGAGTGGCAAGTGAGCCTCAATCGCGGTCGCATAAAGGTTCAAAAGACTCTGACGAAGCAGGCTTCATCAAAGGTAGAGAAAGCCCCCTTGACAAGGTAGAGTGCAGCCATCGCAGACTTGGCTACCTATGAGCAATGCACCGAGTGTTTAAGTTAGGTTCTGATCCTCAATCCCAGCTAATTCTGCGCCTCCACTTCTTCCAGCAGTATAAAATTCAGGCAGGAATCCCTGGAATTCGGAGTTCTAGGTTAGCCCGAATCTTAGAATAGTGCATTTTTTTCATTAAATGGCAAAAGCCAGTCCTTCGACCATGGTTGAAGTTGGTTAAGGTTCGCCAGCTGCAGTTCTGATGACACTCCATAGCTTAACTATGGTGATATCACAATCCATTTCACTGACGCAGATGTTCATGTACATAATGAACAGATTAGAGTCAACACCGGGGCACTGAAGGACACCACTATCGACCGCAACCTCCACTGACTGCTGGTCACCAACAAGGACAGTTTGAGAGTGGCCAAATAGGAAGATTGTGATCAATTTCAGGAGATAACATTGAAAGCCTTTTTCAAATATTCGCAGGTATCACAAGAGCCGTGTTAGGAAGAGCTATGAACTAAATTTCTTATACAAAGCTGTAGAATTTATAGCGAGTAGTTTTCGAACCGCTTAGGATGTTTATTGCACATCGCAAAAATTTGAACATGAGAAAGAGAGCCGGATTTAAAATCTAGTATAACGGTAGAAATTTTATAATTATCCGGAAAACATCATTCTGAAGAAATAGAGATGAGTATTTGTTATACTGAAGTGAAACGATGACAAGCCGATGGATAACTTAGCTACGTTCTTATTTGTTTTAGGTCGCATTTAGAGAATTGTTGGATAGTTGAAGAAGAAACATTTGATTTAAACACCTTGTTGGAGAATTAAATCGAGCAGCCCTTCTGTAAGGCCTTAGAATATATCCTGCAAAAGGCTTATATTTCTAATTTAAAAATGATGGACACATCGAGAGTGCCTGTAAAATTATTCAGTAATTCCTTGTTTGACGAGCTAGGTACGCTAATTCTTGCTTTAGAAAAATAACGAGAGAATCTGGAAGGCAACAGGGAATTAATGCGTTATCACTTGTGAAAAGGGTCCGATGTATATTCATCTTTATATGGTGGATACTAAGGCATAACATTAAACCATACAGTCGAATATCTGACCGGCACATTGGCGCAGTTCGTAATACCGAACATTTCACAGCCTACTCTAACTGGGAAGTCTGCGATTCCGATTGGGTTCAGTGCGAGTCGGATAAAACAATCTTTGGCACAAAAAGTCAGTAAAACAGTCGATTCGCACGTGGCCGCTGGCGTTAATATTTTGATGAGATGTGCAATAGATATGGACGAGTGTGAGCATGTGTGCGTTTTTCCATGAAGCCAAGTCCTGAAAATGACAAGAAAATGCACTTTGAGCACACAATAAAAAGAATATAATATTAGTGATAAGTACATAGAACAAAGTGCACACCATAGCTGAAACCGCAGGCGGAGTATATTTAAACAAAATTTTTTTTGTTCAAATTTGATACGAGTTATCGCGTGCTACGGATGCAATTATCGCAGGGTGGCAGTGGAAACAGGAAAACGGATGATTTTGAGGAGAGGTCAAAACTTTTTCGGGACTGGCAATCGCCAACTGCCCATAAATGGACAACAGTTCAAGAGATGTGGCAATCCGATCTAATGATAAATAGAAAGAATGAATATTCATGCGATAACCCGGCTGGTTTGAAAGTCACTTATTGCTATTAATCTTTAGGAAGAAAAAACGGTCAAAGGGATAAAGAATTGCTCGAGTAATTATGCCATTTTTAATCTTTACAACTAGAAGTCACTTAAGAGGGGTCTTGGATCACCTAAAGTCGATAAAGGCATTTGTAAGATGATATTTCACCGATATATGAAACAATTTAAGGCACTTGCATGCAAACAAGCGACAAATTCTCAAACAGGTGATACTTTATGGTTTAAAATCTTTTTAAAATTATTATTATCAAGACGAATCAGGGTTAGCAAACAGCTTCTAGAACATGCGAAATTTCCGAATTGAATATAAGGCTTTTATACTTACTTCGGTTCTACGTATAAGATGCTACTTTTAACCTACTAATAATCTCTAATTGGAGATAAAATCACATGTGCACTCAACAAATAACTGGAAGTAGTATATCCGGTCATTATTTGGATCAGTTACAGTACGCACGGGCAGAGGACTCAAAATCTGTATTTGCTTTTAGCATAATCGTCTAATCCTCCATATCTTAAGCAGTAGTCTAAAAAGTGTTATACAAAATGCGCTGAATTCCACAAGATAATCGTCATGTCAAATTGACACATTTTATATTGCTAACGTCAAAAAATGTTCTGAAGTTTTTGGTTGTAAAATCTTCCCTTGCGGATTTACGAAACCTCACCAAGAGCTCATTCATTTCACTTTACAAAGACTTTTTGATGTGAACTTTATCTGAACCCCAACCATTTAAACGAGCTCTAGCTCTTGGTCCAAAGAGAATTTATTTACTTAGGTAACGCGTTCTGGTTGATATTAATCGATCACACAACTTACACTATAATTTATAAGGAAGTTCCAAGATTTTTCACAAAATAACCGCTATTTTTGCTGAGGAACGGTGCCAACTGTTAAGCTTTCCGTCCATGAACCGACACAATTTCAAAAGTTACCGGCAGACATAACAGCAATTAACAGGAGTTAACTACATGGATGAAGCTTTTCGATGGCAAAGAAATTTGAGGATTAGACTGTTTATACATATTCACGCGAGAAACAACTGTTTCTTTTTTTTTGCGGATTATGTTGTGCGGACATTTGTTAAAAAAAGCATACCAGAAAACGTAAATTTCTTTCAAATGAGCATTCAACAATATGTTTGTATCCTTATCTTAGCTACATCAAAAGTAGCTAAGTATTTCGAAGTTATCAAGAAAAACTCAAATATTAATAAATATGTTGATCAAATAATTTGCTTTTATCAACAATTGCTAAATTCTGCACGTCACTAAAAACAATATTTTTCTTTGCTTAATATTTTACTTTCAGAACGAGAAGATGACGCGTTGTCTGAAAGATTGACGCACTTGGCAAATCTATCAAACGAAATTTCTATAAAGACCACGGCCTGGTGCTCTGAAACCAAGAGAGGAGAGAAGATAAATGTTTTGTTTGATAGTTCTCAGAAATTTATTCAGGAAATTCCACCCAATGTAAGTTCAACAGTGAAAACATTTGCTTCCCAGAATATATCTATTATTATTTACACCCAAAACGCTATCATAAACTCTAAATGGCATACTTATACACATCATGCCTCGTGCTCTATATATTTACATACATTTCACAAATATTTCCTAAAAGTTCCCTAAATTTACTTAATGTTGCTACTCCCTCACAAATTGACACCGAGGAATGGACCAAAGTTTTGAAATAGTAGTAAACAACTTCAAACAAATTGAAGACAAACGAAGTATCTTTTATAAATACCAGCTTTTTAGTAAAACGAGCAATTCTGAAAATGTCAAAGCCATTGTAAATAAGTAAACTTACGTTTTGGACATACATAAAGCCAATTCATATAAAAACGGGCGAATAAATCGACACAGAAAGACTGAGATTGTAAAATATTCCTTTATTTAAGTTTGCACTTAAATAATCTCAAAGAATATGTGTAATATCAAGGTGACGTCATCATACATTATACAATTTAAGTATAGATTCTTACTTTATTTCACGAGAATTGACTGCAGTTTTTCACTTTTCCATTCCTTGGAAAGCGGTTGACTAATTAAAACAGGTTGTCAATCGATTTCACCGATAGTGACTTCACATGAATACAAATTTTCAGAAGGTCAGATGTCGACACGCTGGTTGGTGACTAATATATGTAAATAAAATTATCAGGTTCATTAATAAACCTGACTTTATTTCGGTACTTAGCATTTGAAAATAAGCACGCAATCATAAAGCAAAGGATTCCGTTAGCGGTAAAATCGTAAATCCAACTAAACACGCTTATTCACAGCAAAATTTATCATTAAAATTTTATTTTCGGTCACTCGTGTGCTTCATTGGTAACCACTACAAATAAGATCCGTATTAGTTCTAAATGTATTTGTTAACCCTAGCAACGTAGTTATATCTTAGTGTCGACACAGCGTCACGCATTTCCGTTTCTCAGAAAAGCCTAGTATAACGATGTTTAGTGCTTCACAGTAGGCTGTCGCACTTCAAGTAAATTTTTAAAAATATTCAACGCATCTTGTAAGTTTCGATCATTCAAAAACACGATTTACACATGTTGGATCAACTAAGATTAATCAAGGATTGAATTGTGTACCTTTTCGAAATCTGCAGAGAATTATCTGGTTTCGTCTAAGTTCACCGGCTGCAAGAAGTTTTTCCCTCACTTACAATCATACTTTCTTTGCGAGAGACAAGGATTTTAGCTGAATTGGAATTTAATACAATGAACTTTGGTCTCATGAGCAGAACAAACTCAGAAGAATATCTTTTTATATCTTTGATCTTATTTCAAAAATCGATTTTTTATTCATTGGAATAATACCAGTAGTTAAGAACAACATGCTTGAATTTACAATAAATAGACCCACTTATTTTCAAAAACGTATCGAATTTCAGCATGATAGTTTAAAGCAGCTTCAGCACTGACCGATTCTTGAAGCATATTAAAACCCATCAGTTTTGCTTTCGCGTTTAAAGTTTTCAGTCTAAAAGCTGTTTTGTTTTTGCTATAATTAAAACCATACATTCTTCTATGACGTTAAAAAGATACGATACAGTGCTCATGAAAACCCTCAAGGAATGTTGTATAGATTCTTTTCTTCATGGTGGACCTAAAAAGCGTACCGATGGGATGCTATCTGAATGGATTTTGTACAGTATAAATTTTTCCACAGAGAAAAATGTTAAAGAACCTCAATACACTTTTTTTTAACCTAAATCATTGAGAAGACATAAACCTCCATCACATGAGTACAGTAAAAATGTAGTTCTGCTTAAATTCCCATGTAACAAATGAAATTTAAAATCGGCAAACATATGTTCTCATTCATTTTCAGGCCGGTAAAATGCCATGGAGGCTAAACTCGTGGGTTATTTACAATGATTATATTGTTTTAGATCGGAGGGGCTTAGTCACGCGCCTCGTTTCCATGCCACCAGCATGACTGAGTCGGCGTGTTGAGGCTGGGAGCTGAGGGGGAAGAGGGGTTCAGGGTAAGCTGTGAGCGATGTCTGCGTCAATCACACGGAGTGCATGTGGCTGGTTTGTAGGGTTTGGCGGCGTGCGATTATCACTTGGAGTTGGCCCAGGGAGACAGACTGCCTGTGCCAGCTTCTGACAACAGAGCACTGGGTTTGCCAGCTGAATTGCCACTCCCTCAGCTGATGCTAGCATCCGTTTGCGCAGGCCTTTAGAGTAGCGTGCGGTTACCCAGTTGATAATTTAAAAAAACTTATTTGGCGTCAACTTAGTGCTTCAAGTCGATTAGATGTGCAAGTATTGAACTTTAAATTTACCGAGTTTCTCCTTAACATAGCCAGAAAGGTATGCGTTTGCGTACCCTCTTCTCCAAACGCCTCATTATTCGGCCACTCTATATCCCACTCCACAGGAGCAGGTGAATGAATAGACATACATCAAAGTGACCTGCAACGGCAGTCAATCTTTACCTCCCAACCGTAGGAGGAGGGAGTTCGCGAAAAATACGTGCAAATTTGACGCTGGGAAAGCACTCGTGATCGCCATCGTTAGACGACATCTTACTTATTCGCTTGTTGCATCTCTTGGAAAAGGCAGTCTCATAAATAAGTCTTATGCGCAGTGGTAATTACAGGCAATGCATCACGCTACCTCATGTTGTGCAGAATGAATCTCTCTGGATAGCCGTTTACACTGAATATGTTCTACCACTGCCGGAGCTCTGTTTCAACAGTTTCAGGAGAGCGGATGATTTGCACTCCGGCCTCCAACCCCTGGACTAGATTTATTTGCAGATTAAAGGGAAACACTGTGAAAATAAATGTATTTTCCTAACCAGGTTTTCTTTCGGAATATGCTGCGTTAGATAGAACCTTACTCTTGGTTGTGTATAAGGACATCGGTAATGAGATTTATTTTTCGCCTGCTTCGTCGGCTGGATGGAACAAGGGTCTTTCATAATATATTAGGCTCAATGGTTTCTAGCCATTAGACAAAACCGACTAAATCAAGTAACACATAGATCAATCTTACTAAAACGATAATCAAACAACTTAAAAGAAAAGCTTTTAGATAACATTTGGCAAATACTTATGTAACTAATGACCTAGTGCTTCCTCCGTTTTTTAAATATTTTCTTTACATTTACCGGAACTTCCTGGAAGCCATAACTCTTGTCTTTAGAAATTTAGCATTTCAAATATAAAAAAGGTATAAAGATGAAATAAATTTTATAAAAATCTTCAGCTTTTTTAAATATGCAAAATTTTAACTTGTCAAAGGGGGACTGTGATATGGACGAGACACAATTAATTCTGGAAGACCAGCCACCATCTCCTAATTCCTCCTCCGGTCTTACCATCATTTTGGATAGGATAGGTGCTCTGGAGGAGGAGATAAGGCACCTTCCTGCAATAATCGAAGAGTAAGTTATAATTGAAAAGTTTTATTGGTTACAATATTCATCTGAACGCACAACGGGTAAAGAAACTAAAAAGCCAGGGAAGTGTAAATGAACATGAATAATAAAGTATTTCAAAAATAACGTTTTTTTTGTTCCACAGTGTCAACTACGAACAGTTCAGTAATAAATGACAATTTTTTTTTTGTGAAACCAGGCATACTGCAGGCAGTCATAACGATGAGCTTACAGTGCCGATACAAGCGTAAGTTCAAATTACAGGAAGCCGATTAGAAGACGTAGCCACAATCGCTTGAACAATAACTTTATACTCATGACGTTTCAGGTTTATGCTCGAACCCATCATCACAGACAGCATCAACTATGGGTAATTCATAAACTAGGAGTTGCAGTATTTATAGGATGCAGTCACTAGGTCCGTGCATACCTAGGACAATTATCAGCTCCCCATTTATCGAGGATACTTGTCCTTTGGTGCGATAATGACTTGATTGCCAGCCTTTAAGTAGTTGGTCGATGAAATTTAATCACACGTGCATGATGTTGGCTTGTTCAGCCATCTGTTTCACCGGCACTGACATTGAAAACAGTCTTCGCCTGCATGCTCCTCGAATGGCTAAATACTTTATCCAAGATAAGTCTCAGCGCAAAAAATGGGGGTTGGGAGGCGAGTGTAAACCATGACTCAAGCAGCTCACGGCTCACGCGACTGTCACCTATTGTGAACATTTCAGTCTAAGTTGAACTTGAATGTGCAGCCGGGTCTCGTCGGATTAGCCGAAACTTGAGATTTGGCCCTATTTCTCAGCACTGCTACCACCTGTTCAGCCATTCACGTTCACGGCAATCCTCCACTTTTTCTGACGTAGTAGATTTGCCCACAACTGCACCAGATCTGAGCAATGACTCCAGCTGTTTCCTGTCAATTGTTTGTGCCTAATATTGGCCTCCATTCTGTGTGCAACTCCAACTCTGAGTGGCGCAAGAAGCCGCCTGAAGGTCTTTGGGAAGTTCTTGACGAACGGAAGTGCTCACCGAAATTTGGATTCGGTCCGATTAAGCCTCATCTCGTTTGCTTAAGCACCAATTATTGAAGTTGTACGATGAACTATTTTCTCTATGCACCCGTCGACAGTATTGTAATTCGTCAACCTGATCTTCCGGTTGACTGCAGTGCATCCTAACCTACTAATATAGCGTCCTTACGTAACTGCCTTATCAGCTGACTGGGTGGTTTTATTGAGGTTCTGTACTCGTCGAATTTTTTGCTTTCCTGAAGACTTTGGTGTCCAAGCCACCACCATCGTTGCAGCAGACGTGGACATCAAGGGAGGCCATTGTGTGTGTTTTTGCCCTATATCGTAAATGGAATATCCATGAAGACGGTGATGAGACGTCAGTTAAATGACCGCACCTGATCCCATTCGATGACGACGTAAGTATCATCCACAAACAGAGCTCAGAATTTCATTCTGTGGTGAAAAACGCGGACACCTCAGTGGGACTCGAACTCACGACAGAAATAGGAAGGTTTCAGTACAGCCAACGCTCTCACGACCTGAATTCTAAGATCCCATGGGGATCCGCGAGTTTAATCCAATTAAGCTCAAGTTACCTGCTGAGCCTACTGCCACATGGAATCCCCATGCTGTCGTGGGTTTGAATCCCACCGAGCTTTTCACAATTGGATTCAGTAGAATACATATCCCAGGAAGGACAGTTTCGACCTCCACCGCCATTTCGGTTCCAAGAAACAACGGAAGTTTTAGGCGCTCGTCCTTGAAGCACCATTTGAAGGTTATCATCTTCTGTGTCCTTCTGTTTGCATAGGTCCAGGCGTATTTACAGAGAGAAGCTAACATCCGTTTGTGAATCACTCATGGAAAAACTGTTATCTGAAGCAATCGAAATGTGTCTGTAAGTTCATTGCTTCTTATAATTCTTCCTTTTCAGCGCACTTACCAAGGAGAAAATTGATATAATGATGGATTTTGTAGAACAGAAATTACTCGAATCTTAGAATACGTTCAATTTATATCCTGTCCACTTTTTTTATCTTGAAAGACGTGTCCCCTTTTGAAGTATATGTAATGTTTGACTTTGCTTTTTAGTATTGAGTACTTCTCATTCATTTGCGACTGCATAAAAATTGTAACTTACTAGGTACGGAAAGGCAGCGTCTTAGTTAACAGTCGATTTTGACATAGCGTCTGATTAACGGTACTAGCGTGTAACGCAATATGACTGGCCACAGTAGGTGAATACATGAAACTTGTTTCACATTTAAAGCATTGGCAACTGGATGCGATCAAATTTCGAACATTTTGACCTACTTCGTTAAGTGTTATAATGTTAGCAGTCCTAATTAACAAACGGATTAGTCCCGATTATCCGTTTTGGAATACTCTGGAGCAATTAGGGGCACAATCAGATTATTGAAGGTCACTTGCCGGTAACTTACAGCAAATAAATTAAAATCACAGTCGTCAAGTCTTCCACCATGTACTTCTGTCCATCTCAACTCAACAGATTCAGACCTTAGCCTAACGCAAAATTTCAGTCAGGTGATGGACGAAATAATAGTCCGAACGACTTAATCAAGTATTTGTGCGCCCCAAAGGATAAGTCTATTAAAACTTGCTATCGGCCTGCGAGGAGCCATGGAGGCTCGGTGGTATTTACCTGACTAGAGAGAAATACACTAATCGTCAATATTGGATGACATAGTGGATACCAGCAAGAACAAATACAAAACGTGTAAGATTTAAATTTAGACGATAAATGATGTTGACTGCGGAGCACCGCCCTGACTTCCATCGATACGCACGCGGAAAAAAATAGGACTAGCTTGAAGACGATGAATAAAATGGTCGTCCTCTCCCAGAGTGGATCCGAATACATAAGACTTATGCGAATAGAAAGAGCGATAATCACTTCCTGCTGAAGAGGATCATACTGGAGGCAGACCAATATTCAGAAAAAATGGTGAACTTATAAAACGGAGAAAACCTAGGAGTGAGCTGAGCACTATAAAATGAGAAATTCACGGCCGTCAACATAAATTAAGCCCCTCAGTTCAACTGAAATGAGCCGCTGCTCAGACCGTACAACATAAATATAGTTTCGAAAAATTAGCAGATAATTAAACGCCTTTCCGTGAACGTCAGGTATATTTGCAGTTATCAAGTTGCAGACGGCAAGGTGTTCACCAGTAGACTGTACTAGGTTACAAAAAATGCTACCCGTAGTCTACTACTCTGCAGGAGATGAGCAGGCAGGAGGTCTGTCATGAAATGTTAGCCGAAATCCTGAACTGTGTTTCCGATTCGTAAAGGTTACTTAAGTAGGTTTGTTATCTGAATTATCATACAGCATAACCTCAAGTTACTTCAGACACGACAGGAAGCCGGCTTTGAACGAAATTTTGTTCCACTCCTGTAAAACGAATATTTAAGTAGCATTAATGTTCCTCATAATTTTCTATGAAAATATAAACACCAATGCATTCAAATATTCTTTTCTTTTCTCATTTGATAGCCAAGTTCGTCCTCCTTCAACTTTATTTGAAGAAGGGGTACCTTTAAGTTAATTTCCGAATGAGCTTGGGCTGGACCTATCACTACATTTGCTCTTAGGGTTTATTCGGCAAGCTGAATATATTCCGACTAAGGAAAATCACACATTGCTCTACGATTATAGGAAGACGTGACATACAATTTGTGTGATGGATACAGATCATTTCGTATACTTCATAAGTAACATTTATACATGTACTGATATGATGATTTATGAGTGGACATTCCCCAGTCATAAAGAATGTCATAATCAGGAAATTTTCAAAACCGAAAGATAACCCTTCTTCATGTATAAAATTTGAAGACAAAATTTATCATCAGGTGAGTAAAAGAGGAAATATTCGTATTCTTTTTGTATTTAAATTTATAATAGTACCGAAAGTAAGTGGGGTCATACTACTTATGCAGTCGTTTTTCACAGAGTAGAGTTTCTGCAGGTAGCAAAAAAGAAGCTAATTCAAGAACCGGCACCTTGACATGACTGAAAGATTATAGGAATATAGTGCATGATAATCTTAAAACCCCACTTAAGTAATCTTTAAGAGTGGAAAATGCATTTCACAATTTCGGTTGCCGATCTAAAAGTGTCTAGGCATCGAAGGAATTCGAACAGATGCTTACGAAAGTGCTGACATTCGGCTTCCGGGCAGACTTCCCGTCTGAAAAGGTGATGTCAAAGAGAAATGGTAGACAGCTCGAGATCTCCTAAGGCAAGATTCATGAAGGGTGGAGCTTGGATAGCCTTTACTGAGGCGAGAAAGCATACACGCAATTCAGTGGGTAATTTGAGCGTCTTTTAAACTGTTAGCCACAACGCGAGGTGGGTCCATGTGACTGAGTTTAGTGTGATTGCGAATAATCGGTTAAGGCGAAAATATCAATTAGCACAACGCCCTTGGCTAGCTTAAGCTCGAGTCATATGCGCAAACAGTGATAAACAAGCATGTTGGTCGGGTGATAGGAGGCCGTGATGACGACCGCGAGAGCGCATACTAGTGTATCCCCGTCTGAATCGAAGGCCGGCGTAGTACAACGTTGAAGGTTAAATGCGATGTCAGGAGATGAGTGATGAGATGGTCGGAAAAATGCAGTCGAGGACTGCTACAGTCGCACCGAACGAGAATACAGTCAGTCAAGCCATTTCGATACAAGACTAGGCCAATAGAGCTCGCAGGAGAACTGAAGACAACGAATGCATAAACTGCTGCGCACGATGTATGAAGTTTCCCGGATTCTCGTTGGTACTTCGAGG
Organism: Schistocephalus solidus; assembly: GCA_017591395.1. Lineage (NCBI taxonomy): Eukaryota > Metazoa > Platyhelminthes > Cestoda > Diphyllobothriidea > Diphyllobothriidae > Schistocephalus > Schistocephalus solidus. Next base: position 55,314 of record WEDG01003149.1, read on the forward strand.
GATTGAGGTGACCATTTTCCCGGCAGTCGCAGGGTAGTGCCGAGCGTCAACCCGGCCGCGTTACAGTTTAGATCCCACTTCAGTGCGTTGCGGATATCCAGAAGCACTAATGAGAGGCGGTCCAACCAGTTCGCTGAGTCCTGTGGCACGCATTATTCTCTTGGTTTGGCGGCGGCAACGCTAGACCCTGCCACTGATGGCTAAATGATAGGCTGTCGTTGAATGCGTGAACGACCAATGAAGGTAGCGAGCGTTTGGAAGAGGGTATAGACTCGAACAGGGCGTCCCGGCCAGTCATAGATGCTGATAGAGCACTGAACATACCAAATAAGCGACCGGCGAAAGCCTTCAAAATGGTATCTGCCTTCAAATTCAGCAAGTGACTGGATTCTGTCCAGTGGATGTACCGATCGAAGCAGATAAGGAGATGAGTTAAACCATTAAGAGGAGGCAAGGGACCCGATCGTTTGACCGTCGCAGTCCGACGATGTCCACCGTATGCTCCACAGCAGGGTGGTACAGAGACTGAGACTTGCGCGCGCATTAGTTTCAAGTGATAGTAGACTTGCACTGCAGCTACCACACTCTTTCCCCCTCATTCGCCTGAGCCCGGTGACATGACAGAGTCAAGAAGACCGGAAGCGGGAGACGGCGACAAGCGAACCAACGATATCAAGATACAGAGGGTTGAATTGTGCGTTGGCGCTGAGAAAATTGTCTGGTGGAGACTTGCAGTCCACACCCGGTTCATCTGAAAAAGCGGACACGTCCGTGCCTAATACTTGGCTTCCTTTTCTGTGCAATGTTAGACGAAACCTTCCAAAAGGAGCTTTTGTGAGATTCGGGTCCAAGAGAAGAAAGTACATGAAATAATTGAAAAAATGTTCCACGCATCGCGGCGGGCAAGAAGGGGCGATGAGTTGAGATGTAATATAAGATTATGTCAGCACCGGTGGTCAAGGAAGCGCCCACGAGCTGCAAACCGCCAACTTGCTCGTCATTGCTTAGATGTCATGCTAAGAGGGTCAACGTAATGTGAGATTTGGGGTTCGTAGAGGGCAGTTCTGAACATAATTCGGTGTGCCATCGATGCAGCGGATGCCGGCGGTGGATTGTGTGATGCAGCCCTAGGTGGGCAGTCTCCCCTGACTATAGTTTTTCTGATTGGGATCAAAGGGCAACAACAGTAAAGTCGAGACCTTAAAGGAAGCGGCAGAATTGCTGCACTCAGGTAGATGGCGATTAGTTCACGACCGGAGGTGGTGCAGTGTTTCGCTTGGCGACAGTTTCTTAGAGAAGGCCAATGGCAGGGTCAAACCGGTAAGATTTTGTCAACCTGAATCAACAGTTACTATCGAAACGTCTACCACCGGGGAGCGAAGATTTCTGGAGGGGGGTGCTTCAGAAATAAAAGCCTTGACGCCCCAAAAGCGGACCGTGTCTCACCATTAGTTTTGAGGGGACCCTTCGAACCAGAAATAATGTTTATGAGTGGCGGCATGAGATCAGCACATTTCGCTTGGAACCGGTGCTAAAAGATGACTATGGTAAGAAGTAGTTTTCAGCTGACGCTTGGATGCTGATGGATGTAAATCACGAATGGCTCCAACCTTGAGGGGCGAGTACGGTGAGAAAGTGTAAGTAGGAAGAAGGCTGTTGGATCGCCCGAACTATTTCTTTATTCAGCTGAGTTTTCGAACTCGTACAGGGGCCCATCGTCAGAGCTGAAAACTGCGAAAGACAACAGAACAGTTAAGGGGGGGGTCTGGAATCATTCAATTCTCAATAACAGATGTCTGGAGGTGACTGCGCAAGACTCCATATGCTGGCGCCAGATAAATACATCAATTGACTGAGTTCGAAACATAGGCTCAGGTTTCTATCAATTCGTGGCTTGGACGGTTATCCTCGTGACTGTGAAGTTAAATGTGACTAGTTTTGTAGCTGTGGGCAGCCGCTTGTTATAATCTGTCACCCCGCCGCACAGCCAGTTTACTTTCGTGCATTCGCGATCCGAGTATTCGTTCAGTCTGGCCTGTGTACTTACAAGGACAGCTTAGACACGCAATGCGATACACTAGAGCTGACTGTTCACCGGGATTTAATTGGTTCTTGATTCTCATGACCCTGCTCTGCATGGTAGCTTCGGGTCGGCGTGCAGCTGTCACTTGGACCCGCAGCAATGCGCTCGATCGCCCCTAACAGGTGCTTGATGTACGACAGCGCATGCTATCCCATAGAGGCTTGTTCTGGTTAGGTCCTCTGGGGCGAACATGTAGGCATCAGATTATGAACGCATTCAGATAGCCACTCCACATAAATTCGTGGAGGAGACATGGGGCCCCATGTATTTTTTTCTTCCGGGGTGGTCATGAGTCTGGATTCGTTCGAAGAATGTTTTCAAATACGTTCAATTGCGAGCATCCAGATGGTTGTCGTGAGAACGGGAAAATTGCTTGGTGTTCGCCATCTTCTTGCAGATCGTTGGGTACGGTATTTTGTAAAAAGACCTGCTTAAAATATCCGTGAGAAATGTATGAGCAGATCAAGGGAACTCAATGGACTACCCGATCTCCGGTTTAGTTACAGTACTGGCCATATAAGAACTAAAAATGCATGCATGCAGCAGGTGCCAAACGTTTGGCGCTGTTGTGGTGACAACACTTGTCATCGTAAAGATGAACATGATGCGAAATTTCCATAATATTTAAACAAAATTTTCCCAGATATACAGTTCACAAGGGAAGAGGAAGCGGAGCAACAACTGCCTTTCCTTGATGTGCCCGTTCACTTCAGTTCAAAATATCCTGTCAAATAACACGTGCGTTTCCGCCTTATGCAGCAAAAAACGTAACATCCCTAACTGCCATGGGCCTAGTCACCAGCTGCCTTCAACTTTTGTTTTGCAATTGTTAAGCCAGGCCTTGATTACAACAGGAAGCCGAAGGTCATGGTGGCCTCGGAACTCGCTCTTACTTTGACCCGGACCCAGACGGGTAAACATTGGCAGTGGTTACAGGGCTTTGTGAAACAACAGGACTCTACGCTAGACGGTTGGTGAAGTGCCGTTCAAGTTAACAATTGCTTTCGTCTGCCGGATGTTGATAGGCGAGCCGCAAACTCGTTAGTAAACAAAAGCTGCAAAGTGGCAGGGCTAAAAGTACAAGTACAGTAAATAAATTTCAAAATTGACAAAAAGCTCTTACACTGAAGGAAGCTGAACTCACTGACTATTACGAAAAAGGCAGAAAGTTGTTTTGCCGAAAGCAAAACTTCACATCGTTGTAACCTCAACTCCAAGCACAATTCTGGTCCGTTTCATCATTGTCAAATGATAAATTTGAGATTCATTGCACTGAAGAGAGAACAACTGTGCTTCAGTGTGATCCTATACTTAACTAGTCAATGGATGAAGTAATTGGAGGAAGAGATTGCGTCGACCATGCGTTAACTGACTGGAGTAGACGTGACTAGGGGCATGTCAAAAACTCGCCGACAGGCGCACAGGAGGACGATTATCCGTGTCCAGTGCCGGATTTAATATGTTTGACAGTGGAGGGAAGGTTTTCTATCAAAGCTAGCACAATATTATCATGGGAAGGAAAAGCATACGTTTGGTAAAATTAGCTACCTGGTAGGTCTTCTCACGTTGAGTGGTAGTTTGGAAGGGTTTCACCCATTAGTACTACTTCGAATTCCTGGAGATCGGGCTCCAGTCTCCATCCAAAAGTATTCTCGAGGATCTAAGTACTCCTTGTCGGAGAATTTTAGTATGCAAGTTGAAAGCCCATATCGATAGAACTGTACTGGAGACCAATCGCAAATTATACCATTTGCCTGCCCTTTGTTTGGTCTCCAGACCTCAAAGTGAGTTTGAAGAGTAAATACATCCCAAACGGCCGCTGATCTCATACTCGTCCGAAAAAGCAGCTTCGATAAATGGGTGATTGCACGAGCTTCATATTTCTACGCGTCTAAAAACAGTAGTATCTATGCCTGAAATACTTAGTCAGTTAAATAAGATGACAATTTCGACTTAGGAATGTGCATTGGCAAGCATTTAATGTAACAACTCACTAAAACAATGTTCGCGAAAGTTATCTTCAAATGAACAAGTATAATTAAGAAAAACGCCGTCACTCGTAGGCCGCATGACATGGATTGCAGGCGGCCTAGGTAGTGTCGCGGAGGTGAAAACTTAGTCGTGGGCTCGTGTCAAGAGATACGCTGAATTCGGTATGCGCGGATGTCAACTTATTTTATGCAAACGAGACAAAAATTTCAGCAATCTTAAACATTTCCAGCTAACTGGTCCCAACTACTAAACCATTCGCGAAGTGAGAAAAAGACTGACTGGCAAGACTGCAAAGAAACGATGAAAGCAGACTAAAAGACATTAGGCGTGGGACGTCAAATCAATGTCTTGAAAAAGCAAACTAATGACATGGCATGCATAGAAATCAAACAGTTAACAGTTGTAGCGTCCAAAGCCAACAGCCAATAAGACGAAATTTTTGCTAGCACTACTAAGTTTTACAGATGCTTGAGTTATGATGTTAAGAAATTATTCCTGGGTCATGAGAGCATTTGCAAATGCTAGTTCCAACATATCCTAAAGCGCCTCGCATTTTGGATTCAGCCATCTGGACAGGGCTGAGTGACGGTGAGGATAGGCCGGAATCATTCCAAGCATAGCTTCTGGGCTCATCTCTTCGGAGAGGATATGGGCTAACTTGGCCTTCGTGGTGGCGGCGGTAAAGTATTCTGGATTCTCTGGCTCCTCCACATCTGCCTCGTCATCTAAGTCCTCATTTAGGACGTCACTGGCAGTCTTGTTTGTCTTCACCTGAGGCGCATGGGACAGCCATCTAAAGTATAAAAACTATCCGTCAAGGAACGATCACAGTAATGTGTATGATAGAAGGGCGATCAGCGATTAGGTTACGTGACATTCTCCCCATGCTATGCCTCACAGGCAGTCACACCTCGACTAGTAGTATATGCTGACAAGAGGCTACCGAAGAAGACAAGGAAGACCGGGAGGGCAATATCTGGCTTAACATCCATCGTCAGCCAGCCTTACCCAATCGGTTTGCGGGACCTGAGGTTCAAGCCACGTTCTTTGGTCTTAGAGCGTAAGTATGTCGAACGTTCGTTGTCTTGTCGGTTTTAATCGGGGATATTCACTTCGGGTAACCTCGAACCTCGGGTTGAGTAAGGCTGGTTGACAACGCTAATAAGTCAGAAATGGCCATCCCGGTCCCCTTTACCTTCCCTAGTTGCCATACACCTACAACGACGTCCGTGCAAAATGTCTGAAACAGATGAAACCAGTAAAAGCAATCGACTTAAGAGGGCGAGGGAGGGGCAGGATTCATGCAGATCACTACTTGTTCTATACACAGACTCAGTGCGGCTGTTAAGTAAATACATGTTTTAAACATGTCCTGCGTGAGCTCATACCTCCCTTAGTTTCTGTTTCTGATAATGGAATAAGAAATTTGATGTGAAAAATGTTTCTATTTGAGTAATATAGTCTACTTATGCGTCGGGAGTCACTCTTTAGCGTGCAGACGACAAGGAAATAGGTAATGACCTCCAGGACACAGGCATTGAGGCGGCCGGTAAAAAAACGTTTCCACTCTCATGCTCTAAACTGCAATAATCGGAGGGCATCATGACAATGAAGGGGAAACATCCTACTATCGGCTACGAAGGTCTGCCTGATTTCCCTAATGGACTGGAGAACGTAGGTACCCTCATAGCTAACCGATTGATTCAATCTTCATCTGCTTCATCTTGCAGAGTTCTGCGCCAGGTCTGGGTTTCAGACTTAGTCGGGGAGTAATATTTAAGCACTGTATGCTTCAAGATGTTAACAAAATTATAATAAAGTCGAACCCAGTACAAACCCGCATACTTAGAAACCACATCAAGGACCTATTGAAAGTGGTTTCAAAAGACAGGCTGGCCTGTGCAATCCAAGTTTAGAAGCTGAATTCTGGGAAATAAATCGGAGGACATATCGGGCTTATCAACGTTAGGTTACCAGGCAGGCTCCGTCCCACCAGCGCTGCCGTAGGTGACAGATAGCAGAACGGTCTGTAGCTGCGAAATAAGCAAGTTGTTGCGTCTGAACGTTTAGCTGCGCAACCATAAAGCGTACATGGGCATCGATATGATAAATCGACAACAGAAATCTTAAAATGCTACAGCGATATTGCGACATGGCAAGTTTCACGCTACAACGCTGCACGCGCAAACTGGCATTATGCTCTTATGTTAGACCGGTGGATCGCAGGGGGTGGACAGAGGCGTCCAGTTACGTATATGCCCCCCAGTACCCGAAATTATCCTTCTACAACGCCACTGTCCGGTGAGACACGGATACACTAGGACTTTAGATCATCACATTCTAGTTTGATTCGGTACGATTCACTCAGCAACAATAACATTTGCCATATTTTAGCCGGATTAACAAAGAGTACAATATTTTCGACTGCAAACATTCGGCGATCCGCCAGGCACTCGAACAACGGCATGGTGACGCTGACCGGTTTCCGAGCTCGCGCTTCCGGTTATTCATGCGGGTCTTACGTAACAAACATGGCTGGTAGGGTAAGGAGGTGTAGGGGGCTCGCTTGTATCTTGTAAAGATCAGCCACTGACGATTAACCAATATCATAATGAGCTGTCCTTTCCATGTGGAATGTAACAGACCCAAAATAAACTATAGAAGATGCTTATCTCATCACTCTTTTTGGAGGTCAACATGCTTAAATGCGAAGCAGGATAAAAACCTCAGAGGTTACACCCTCCTCTCTTCCAGCTCCAAAGACGTAAGGTTGTCTTGGATACGCGACCCAGTTTGACAGCGTGATGAAGTATTTTGGCCCACAACAATATTTCATTAACTGACATGTATTTCGTGGGCACCGAAGACCACCAGATTTGACATCCTCTCGACGTCTGACCATAATATTCCTGTCCTTCTTTCAGAAGGCCGCTGTGACGGTTGCATTAATGCGACCAGTCTATATGAAACTGTGTTCAATCGACACCCCAATTGGGTGGTTAGCGAAACGGACCCAGTGCCAAGGCATATGGACAAATGAAGGTGTGGGAATTTATAGGACACCAACGACTTAGGGACATCTTTCACAGGGAAGATGGCTCATGTGACTCCGACTGATGGCGTGTTTGAACAAACTAGGTGACGGAACGCCACCCTGTCAAACAGCAGACCGTATAGGTAACAAAACAGGCAACCGTCAGGTGCTAATAAACATTACCAAATTCAAGGATGTGCCAAATTGTAATACTCTGGTCGGTGTTACGAAGTCCACCTAAGAACCCGGATCGGTTGGCTTTGGTCCTAGGCTTATGCACATAATGAAATCGGTTGAAAATAATGGTGGTAGAGACCATTTCAGTAACTTCGATGTGACTTATGCCATGGTACCTTTCACTTCTTGAAGACTGGCACAAGCATGGCCGATCATCAGCCACCAGGAACGATATCATCCCGCGTCCGACCTCATGGATTTGGAGCACAAGTGTCGACATAAAACCTGTAGACGTCAACGGGGATACCATCCTCTCTGAGCGCCCCCTTGCTTTAGTGGGCCACTACTGAATCGATAACTTATTCCTGAGACAGCGAATCGACTAGGGTGCTCTACTCTGTGGAAGTTGGCATCTCTAGCAAATTATGCCATAAAATTCGGGATTTGGTGGTAGAAGTCATGCTTGCGGGATCCAGCTCGAGCGGTCTGAGCAGACAAATCTAAAGCCCATGAGAAGCCTCTGTTTCTACGGTGTCACTGGAGGTGTCTGAGTA
>WEDG01003150.1:0-36573 GCA_017591395.1 Schistocephalus solidus
CTGAGACTGTTAATCTTTCCAAAACGACACGTGAGCGGCTATCAAGAAGAGTTTATCCTTCCGTCTCACAGCAAATTCGTGCTCGTGCACACCCATTTGCCAACATAATTGACTCGACTACAATGGCATTCTATCCGGTAAATGACACCAGATTTTTGGTAAGTGGGGATTGTGTATTTCGGTTGCATGCGTTACCGGCAGATAGTTGCTTCCGGTCTGTGAGCCACACTAATCCCAATTTGCTCACTAGTCTAGCGAATTCTTCGGATACGCCAGCTATTAAAGGTACTGCACGCCAGCACTTCGGTTTTGGCTGTCCCTTCAGATTTATTCTCTTGGCTTCTCACCCGAATTTTTCAACAAAACTCCCAGGATATCCATTGAAGATTTTCCGCAGAAAATGGATCTCGGTCTTCTTGTCGGCTCGTTCGGTGAAATAGGTTTCTGCTCGGCGGTACAGTGTTTTCACGCAGCTGCGTTTGTGCAAGAGTGGTTGGTTGCTAAGATAACTCAGAATGCGAGAGGTATTTTTCGCCTTCCTGTAAACCGTCGTTTGAGTTCCGCATCGCCTTTTCTGTATACCAGCACTTTAGGAAACGGTACCTGACAATCTTTTTCCGCCTCCATTATGAACTGGATGTCGAAGAAGATCGAGTTCAGATTCTTTGTGAGATCCTCAACTTTGTCCCGAATGATGTGTTATCAACATTACCACACTACTTTCCTCGGTAATTGCGGCTTCACAAATGACAGCTTCCGCAGCCGTGGTATTGAAGCATGCATCGTGGCTCAGGACTTTTACCTGCTCTGTTGTCAGTTGTTTGGAAGACAGCTTTTGCTCAACGCGGTCAACTTCTTCATCAATTTAGCGTCACATGCATAGCGAATGTAAAACATTTGCTATGCTTAAGTACTGCAGAACCTAACTTCCAAACAACTGACAGCAGAGCAGGTTACAGTCCTGAGCCACGATACATGCCACGGTTGCCCAACCACTTGCCTTCATTTCAGCTGCGGAATCTGTCATTCGTGAAACCGCAATTATCGAGGAAAGCAGAAATCTGCTACGACAGTAAATATCTTCCTGACTGATATCCCACAAAAACGCAAGACGCTTTCGAAAGCAGAAATTGAAGCACTTCGGACGCTAAAGGCTGATGGACACATTGGGATACTTCCAGCTGACAAAGGACGGTCGACGGTTATTTTGAAAAAAAGAGGACTACGTCAACAAAGTCGAGACACTTTTGGGCGATAGAACTCGCTATATCCCTCGCGAGGATGACATGACAAAGACGCTAGTAAGCAATATCATAAGGACATGCCAAGTCTTCGGAAGTAAAAAGCAATAACACAGACTGACTGTCAAAAGAGGAAACCAAAGGACACAGCGCTCGCGAGATTCTATGGCCTCCCCAAGGTCAACAAACTAGAAACCCCCCTACGGCTGATCGTCTCTCTAAGAGGCACTCCAACGTTTGGCCAAGCCAATTGGCTGTTTCAATGTCTCAAGTTTGTAACCCAGGGTTCCACAACAAACGTCCACTCAGCTGAGCAATGCATACGAAAGTCGCAGGGTATTTAACTTACGGATGAGGAAGTGATGGTATCTTTCGATGTGACGTCACTTTTGACCTCCATACTTCAACAGCTCGTCATCGAAACCACACAGACCCTGCTATAAGAGCACTATAACGAGTCGGATACGAAACTCAAAATAAGGTACCTCGTAGACCTCCTGAAACACTGCTTGAACACATTCTTCACCTTTGATGGAACCGTGTGCGAACAGGTCAAAGGTACGCCGATGGGGTCGTCATTGCCCAGCCTGATTGCGGAGGCAGAACTGCTGAGAATGGAGACACTACTATGACCACCATTGACCACTATCGACCACGATTGTGGGTGTGGTATGTTGATGACCAATTTTTCATCATCGGTCGGGAAAAATTGAAGATTTACCAAAGAATCTGAAATCGATCTTCCCCGATATCAAGTTCACGACGGAGAAAGAAAAAGACGTTATTTTATGCAGAAAGGGTGATGAAGAACTCAAAGTGACGGCTTACAGGAAGGTGTCGAATCCCTCCCGCATTCTGAGTTATCTTATAAACTATCCTCTCTCGAACAAATGCAACTTCGTGATCACTCTGTACCGGTGAGCAGAAACCCAGTGCACTGAACCAGCTCACAAGAACGCCGAAATCCGGTTTCTACAGAAATCCTTCACCCTCAACACATATCCTGAGAGTATTTTTTGATAAAGGCAGGCGGGAACCCAAGAAAATAAATCCGAATGGGCAGCCAAAAACAAATTGCTGGTGAATACTGCTCACCAGCGCTCAAGACCTTAACCGGGTGGCGGTGGCTTCTGTTGTTGCTAGCAGCCGCTAACCCAGTGAAGTTTGGTAGTTTGGTGGAACCTTATAAATCCCACGGTAAGATTCGTGAAGGTCCACATGGTGCCCGGAATCAACCAGCTGTGCGAGAACAGCGCTGTTTATGCTTTTAACTTCGCCTTTTCTCAGCCATGCCGGGACGTGTTCCCTTATTATTTTTTGGTAGGTGCTGACTCGTGTGACCACAGGGGCAAGTGCATGATTAGATGCACATGGAGGTGGTCTGAGCCGGCAACCTATCCTTACCTTCTCCGGGTAAAACAGGGTTGGTTGAGAATAATATCCGAATTCTCACCCCTTTTCCGCAAGAAACGTTTGTTATACGTGGTCGTGTTAGACTTTCTATACAGTAATTCTGGGAGGATATTTTGCTGAAAATAAATTTTAACAAACAATTGTTTAGGGCTACTGGGCCTCTTCTGTTTTATATTTTATATTCATGGCAAAGGACAACAGGATTTACTTCTAAAACTGGAGTTTTCTCATGAAACAATAATGGCTGCATTTTCGACATTTTCCATTTTTCTTGAGACAATTATATATCCTTACCCTGAAAATAGTACTGCCAATACTAATTTTTAGTTTCCATTTACTTGAATATCGTTCATTATTGGCTTAAAGCTTTATTAGATGCATTTGCATTGGTTTCAAATTGGTTAGTGATTTTTCGTTCATTAAGATACATTGAATAGTTAAGGTCACATACTCTTCGTGTGCCATAAACTGTTCGCCCGCTCTTTTATGCATATTTCTGCCATTGTCATTTTCTGCGTTTTTAAAGTACCCACGAGTGCAATGAAGCCAACCGAGCCAATTTAAGTGCTGGCGCATTATTAAAATGTTTACGGGTGAGATATTTAGGTTTGTCGTATTCATAAACAAAAACATAACAACAGGGTCATCCTCGCAGCATTATTCTATGAATAAGTTGCGGATCCCTGTGACTGACAGTCATAACTCGTAGGAATGCATGTTCTAGCCCCAGTTATGTAGGAGCTCTGACAACTACTAATCTGTCCCAACTGTTATTCGGTTGGCAGTGGACCAACATTGCTACCTACTAGCCATCCTGCCTACATGCGTTTTTTTCTGGGATTTCTAACGAGCTATGTGGTTTTGAGGTCATGAGATAATGTCAGGGTTGACTGGTCCGGACCCCACTAAGCTTCTATTTTTCCGATGGCATATGCAGCAACGTACAGAAAATGGTAGCGGATCATACTAAGAAACTCAATCATCGGGTCATCCAGCGACGAACAGAAGGTGTAATTATTAATTGGGCTGATCTTCCAAACGGGCTCTGTCATCGCTGTTCAGCTTTGGTAACCGTACCTATGTTGTAATTCCCACCCCAATGGTTTTCGCGTTGTTGACGTCAATCTACTAGGCCCTGGGCATTCGCCAATAGTGGCGTCGGACCAGCCAGCTAGCCAATGAAACCTCCGTAGCCCTGCCAATTACCGCCCAATCGAATCGAAAATCCGGCAACTACATGGGATTTCATCAGCTCTTTGAACATTGACTTGCTAAAGAAATTTATCAGTCCAATGAGGCAGCGCTTTGAGGAGTTCGTCACCACTGACCTGTTCCTTCGTATGCCAGAGGACAAGGTGCTGACTTTGCTTCGAAGCGATGATTTGTCAGTTGAATCCGAGGAGCAAGTTATCGGAGCTATTTCCCACTGGGTTGGTTCAGGTGACAGGGCAGATGATGAGAAACTCAAAGTGCACGCTCCAGCCATGCTGAAAGAGGTCCAGTGGCATCAGACGACCTTCGAGTTCCGCAGTCGTCTGAGGGAGCGCTACCCGACCTTCCAGAAAAGTCCCAAATGCCTGTAAGTATATGCCCTCCAGTCTTAGTATTTTTATGGAAAGCCTGCTTATGTTTCAGACTGTGCATTGGCTTTGTGCTGCGGAAAAGGACAAGACGCCCTGTCCCTTCAACGTGAGGCCACGTCAGGGAGAAGAACATGTTGCTGGCGTGCCTTCTGGCTGTTCTGCGGACAAGGAGAGGCCACCTCGGAGAGGAATTGAAGGAGAGCCGAACGCAGAAGATGGAGTTGTTGAGATGCCTCGTTATGCTTCCACCGTTGTCAGCCCACCACCGCAGACCAATTTCTTCCTATTTGGAAAAGATCAAGGTTTTCTACCAATTCTTTCCACCAAAAGGGCGTGGTTGCTAGCGCGTATCATGCAGTTCTCGTGGGAGCAGCTGCCTGCCAAAAGTCTGCGGTGCGCGCTGAGGTCGCCATCACCTCCTCCCAGTCTGCTTCCAGGCGGCAGAACTCCACCGAAGCGAGGAAGGAGGAGTAAACATCAAGGAGTCATCGCAACCGCCGAAAACGAAGACGCGACTGTCGCCGGGCAGACAGGCAGCAGCTGGCGCGTTCCTCTTCTCCCGCATATCGGCCAGGTTGAACAATCTGTTGGCGGTTATGATTCAGGTTCACAAAAAACACTTTATAAATTGCCAAATTTTGCAGTGGATGTGAATCATTGTGTACGCAAAAGAAATAGACAGATAGGAGGTATTATGAATAAATGCTCCAAGGTTTTAAGACATCTCAAAAAAAGTAGAAACATGTAAGGAACTAATTTTAAAAAAGGCAAAACGATCCGCCGCACCGTAAAACAACGACTGTGTTCTCTCAACTGTCCCGACTGACGTCGTAGCCTTCACAAGAGGAAGTGCGTCCTACTTTGTTGTCTCCACCAAAAACGCCCAGCAGCGTCCTGCCTTCTTCACCACCCGCCGTCTTCACGACTGCGACTGCGTGAAAGCGGCGTCAAACGGCGAGGGAGCCTGTTCGCACCAGCGCGCGCTTCTTTAACCAGAAACTCCACGACACGCTTTGAGAAGGCACCCTGTCGTGACGTCCATCCTGCAACAAACATTGTCGCGAAAAATTAAAACTTCGTTGAAAATAATGGTAGTGATTTTCTACTTCTCTAGGCAGTACACGATGACAGGTAAACTAACGGTATACTGTCTTGTAATTCTGTCAAAAAAACCAGAGCATAAAATATTCCCAGTTAACACACACAACGCAAAAAGACATGCGGGGGAGGTGTGCGCAACTGTCAGACAACACACCAATCACGATATTGAAGGCGTCCTGTCCTTTTCCGCAGCACCAAGCCAATTCACAGTTTGAAACATAAGCAGGGCATATACTTACGGGCATTCTGGACTTTTCTGGAAGGTCGGGTAGCAACCCATTCGGCGACTGCGGCACTCGAAGGTCGTCTGGTGCCACTGGACCTCCTTCCATATGGCTAGAGCGTGCAATTTGAGTTTATCATCATCGGCCTTGTCAACCACAACAACCCAGCATGAGATGGTTGCGATTACTTCTTCCTCGGATTCAAATCATCGGTTCGAAGCAAAGTCAGCACCGTGTCTGCTGGCATACGAAGAAACAGGTCAGTGGCGACAAACTCCTCAAAGCACTGCCTCATTAGACAGATAAATTTCTCTGTTATCAAATTAATATTCAAGGAACGGGCGAAATCCCATGTAGTTGCCAGATTTTCGAAAGTTACTCTGTAGAGCGGGCCAGGCGAATCTCGTTCAGAGCTGGACAGCTCCTAACAAGGGGAAATTCATCCTCAAAGATTTATCATTGTGCGAGAGCCATTCCGTCAAATCACCAAAACACGTGCGATGGGTAAATAGCAGCGCCAAAATGCTGCCTTTTATTGTGCCACTACGCGTTCCGGTCAAGCAGATTCTAATTGGCGGATTACGCCACACGCTGAATTCAATCGAGCGGTAATTGGCAGGGCTACGGAGGTTTCATTGGCTAGCTGGCTGGCTCGACGCTATTGGCGAAGGCTCAGTGCCAAGTATAGTGACGGGTGTCGACTAGGCAAAAACCATAGGGGGGTGAATTGCATCATAGGCGATAGGTTCGCTCTTGTCGCCGTGACAACGCCGCGGTTACCAAAGCTGAACAGCGAGGACAGTCTGTTTGATCAGATCAACCCAATTAATAATTACACCTGTTCGTCGCTGGATGACCCGATTATTGAGTTTCTTAAAGTGTCTCCGATACCATTTTCTGTAGGTTGTTATAAATGCCATTGGAAAAATATAGGCTTATTGGGGTCCGGACCATTCAACCTGTACCCTGACATAAGCTCATGACCTCAACACCACACAGCTCATTATAAATCCCACAAAACAACGCATGCAGGCAGGATGGTTAGTAGGTAGCAATGTTGATCCACTGCCAACCGATTAAAAGTCGGGAAACATCAGAAGTCGTCAGAGCTCCTACATTACTGGCGATATAACATGCATTCCTACGAGTTATGACTGACAGTCACAGGGATCCGCTACTAATGCAGAGATTGCTGCTGCGAGGCAGACCCTGTTAGCTATCTTTGTATTTACGAATACGACATACGTTAATTTTTCATCCGTAAACATTTAATAATGCGCCCGCACTTAAATGGGCTCGGTTGCCTTTTATGCAATCGTGAGTACTTTAAAACCGTAGAAAATGACAATGAAAGACAATTTTGTAGAAGAGTTCTTTCTCACGCTGAGCGAATTGACAGTTTATGGTACACATATAACATGTATCTTATTGAACGAAAAATCCCTAAGCAATTTGAAACCATTGCAAACACAAAGTGAATATTTTCAGTACTATTTCTATGGTCAACAATGAAATCGAGAAGCGCAGCTTGATGACCTTGCGAGAATGACGTCAAACGGAGTCTGCATGCATGCGTCATGCTACGACGCCACTAACATTGCTACTGAGTATTAGGTGCGAAAACTTAGCAATGCTATTAGTGTCGGGTGAGATGCGAACAAAACGAACGTAATGATCGCCAGTCTGTTCATGAACACAGCGTTCAGTTTTCTCGAAAAATGACAACTTTTTGCTACCGTTTTCCCTTGTCGTTAGCATAACCATCTACAAGTTACCGCAAGACGTCCCACTTGTGCTTTACTAACCTTCCTACTGATCTTCGTAAGGAGCATCTGCCAGCCATCTTCGACATTCACCCAAACTGAATCCGTCGTAATGCCTTCCACCATTTGTGTGTTAACTACAAAACCAACGTCTCACAAAACACACTGAACCATAGCTGTGATAAATATTTTTCTACAAGGGGTCATCGCTCTGTATCTAGATCCCACTTTGAAAAATAGATTTAACCCTTCTTCTCAGTCAGTACGTGATACTACTAATCATGCATTACAACGTCAAAGAAAGCATTCCTACTCGGGCTTTGTAGAAGCAAACAAAAATGGAAAATCTTTTGATCAAGCTTTAAAAATCTAGGGGGTCGCGATAGCATTCGTACCCACAACAGCAAAAGAAAAACTTTAAAACAGCCGAAGCTCTACCTACCACATTGGGGGAATTTCAGGTAGTTGAAAGCCTTTTGGAGTCGAAAAACTAGCAGGTGTCGAGCGGCTCATCTCACACATGTGTGAGAATGCCAGAGGTTACGTTAAGAAGGAGTCTTTGCAGTCTGACTCTCAGACCACCAGTTTGTCACTCTGCACAAACACACACTGGACTGACTGCGAGGTCTGAGTGTACTTGTCACTTGGTCATATCCCACACTTGACCATCATTTGTAGGTTCAGTAAAGATCTCGCAGCTGGCTGCAAAGTCACATGGATAGGAGCCAGAGAAAACACTGCACACTTAAGTGAGGCTATGAACATATGTGTGGCGGTGATGAGGGAGTGCATGTGTGATGCATGCTTTGATGGTGAGAATGTGTTGGATTTGGAGCGTGTCTGCTGTTATTCGCCGCACATTTACGTTATGGCGCATGTGGCCAAGCAGGACCATGTGGTATGTGAAAGCACCTGGACAGTGTGGAGAGTGAAGGCGGATGCGGCGACTATACGTCGGAAGGCAGTTGAAGCGTCGGAAGGCAGTTGAAGCGTCGGAAGGCAGTTGAAGCGTCGGTCTCTGCGGTGTATTGATGCTTTCGACAAATGTTTGCCATTCTCTGTGCGATGGATTCGCAAACGACCAAGTTGAATGTGCGATTTCCATGAGGACAGGCTACAATCGGGCTCTCATTGGGGGTGGAGGGGACAGCGGTCAGCAGATGGTAGGTCGTCGGTGGGTGGTGGTGGTCGCATTGGTGGCACGAGTTGGGAAATTGGTGTCAGCCTGTTAGCCGCTGAGGTGAAAGTGATTCAGCCTGGTTTCTTCCTTGGTTAAGACGGTCCAGGTATAAACATGCAATCAAGATTAAGGCCTTGCGCATCTCCAGTATGTTGTTTAGTTTAAGTACGTGACTATTCTACGCTGAGGGTTACAGCCGAACGAAGGCATGGATGACATTAGAGATCAAATAGCAACATTGTTCTCCAGCTCGCGTTTTTATTACCAACCTCCTTACCTTGTAGGTGAAGTTTTACACAGTTTTGAGTTGGAAGCGTTTGACTTTGATTCCAGGAGTAGTGTTTTATCTTTCAGAAGTTAAGAACAGGCTACAATTCATTTTCTGTGATCCGGCACCTATCCAAGTGCAAAACAGACTAGTCTCCTACAAGCCTCTCGTCCGGTGACGGTTCAGCGTCGCTGTTGTTAGGATCTTGCACGATCACATTCTGTCCACCCAGCCAGCTGGAAACTTTTGACAAGGAACTTAGTGTCATAGGAAACGAGCCGCATATAATACTGAGAAGGTACACGACGTGCGCGAGATTAAGGAGGCTGAGAACACAAGAATGAACTTACGCATGTAAATAAAAGAGCAGCTGAACCGAACAAAACCTTTAGAGTCTAGAATATCCCGCACCCGCACCGAGCGAGTAACTCATGTCGCATACAACGATATTGCCCGCCAAACAAGCTCCAATAGGCAGAGGCAGTGAACAAAATGTGATGAAGCCGCTGCCGTCAAACCGGTCAAGACACGCTACTTCCGCTTCTGTTCGATTAACTGGCGTCAACACTTTGGTAGTGGTGAGCTGATCAAGCTCTCTGAACCGTCAAAAAATGAGCATTTTTAATGTGGGGATATCGCTTTATTTTTTTCACAAAACAATATTATTTATTCTACTCGTTTGATAGCCAATCACGTCTTATTGAATTTTATGATTTTATACTTTCGGTTTTAAACAGGTTATCTAATCATACGATTTTAAAGGTCTTGAAATGTTCATCCATAATACATCGTATTCGTCAATTTATAAATGTTAGCTACAACCACTACAACATGACCCAAATGCATTACAATATTTTATGATAAATATGTAACCTCTTATTCAAACCGTAAAGAAATTTATGATTTTCCTTTCACAGAATGGATAGAGCATTTAGTTTGAAAACAGTGAATTTAAGTGTAACGGCCGGCAGTGTTCAAAATTATTCAGCAATCTAGAAACATTTTAAACCGAAAGGTAGCCTTTCTTGATGTATCCAATTATAAGAATACGTAATTGGCTATCATACGAGTACAAGAAATACTATTTTTATGCGTTTTGTCTTTAAAATATATTTAAAGTACTAAGAGCATCAAAAATCAATCAAAATTGCAATTTCTTAAACACACAACGGCTAGTAGTATAGGCAGTAGAAACCCTGCCGCCAAAGATTAATGGAGACTGCAGTAGCCATTTCTGCTTTATCAACCGTAACCTGCCCGCATACCCCAACCCTGCTTGTCGCGCCAACCGAGGCTGCTATTCGGGACCCGTCTAAATCTGCCACTCCACAGGATGTAAGCGCACCCACCTCCCCCAGCTGACACAGAGCTCAGAGAACCAATTCTCACTGAGAGCAGCTATGACCTCCTTGTAGGGCGCCAGCTCTCCAGTGACAATCGCCGTTCCCGATTCCGAGCAGTTTCTCCTCGGATTATCTAAGAGGGAACTCACATACCAGGCTGCTAGTACTCAGCCATACGCCATATGCCTGATGAAGTGAGGTGAATACACAAATTAACTAACCGGTAACCGGCAATGCTTTGTTTGGGATCTTACTCGATCCCAGTCTGCCAGCGCGCCACATTCAACTAATGATCATGAACGTGAAGTCTCAGGACATGTGTCACATATACTACAGAGCAAAAAAGTGCAAGGTGCCAAACATAAGCAGTGCTTCGCCTTATATGGCTGAACCAGGTGGGGCATTGTCAGGTTTTGAGACGAAGAATAAGCATTGTGTGCCAGGGCTGCCACGGCATTCATGTTGCCCTCTACGTAGGACATCTGTAATGGGAGCATAGAATTAGAGGGAGGTGACTACAAGGTGTCGGGCCACGCATACGAAAACATGTTCTCTCACCTAGTTTAGTCACTGGTCGACGCGATTTCTGGCATGTGGTCGCTTAGCGGTGCCTTGCTTCGGGGTGCCACAGGTGTGATTTGGTTGCCAGTTAATGGACGAAACAGGAGCCTTCATCACCGACACAAGCCAAGTTGAGTCACACACCAGGTGGTTGCACTAAACAGTCACTCTCTACACCACACAGCGACACACTTATCACTCTTTGTGTTAACGGCTTCTGTTTTTTGAGTTCAGACCTTGTATAGATCAATTTGGGGGAGCTAGAATCTCATTTCACGTGGGCGATATTTATAATAATATCTGAGTTTTAGTAAGTCCTTGCCTTAACTATCCATCTAGTTGTCTGACGTAATTTCTGTACTCGTAGTTGCAGCCTGTCCGGTAAAGGATAGTTGTCAGCCCTGTTTAAAAATCGCCAAACTAACTACCCGGAAGTGACCTGTCAAGAAAATGTAAAGATATAGACAAGGATCAGCCTCGAACGTAGGAGCTTTCGCATTTATTGGCCATGTGGTCGCATTGCAACCAAAACCCCCGCATACCTCTGGTCCCACGGCCTCCATCTTGTGCTGGCCAGAATGCATGCAAAGCCTTAAAGGAAAATTTTCCTTCTTGTAGAGGTAAAAATTCCTTCACATGAACCACCTCCGGGAATTCACTGTGTCCAGGTGTATCTACTTTCCAGCGTAGTTCTCCTTCCGAAAAATAGGATGGGTACCCGAAACGTGATGGTTCGTCTAAGTAGCACAATGTTCACCCCATATCAACAGTTACAACCATGCATTGCTATTCTAATAAGCTCGTGCGTTTTGTTGGTGAATAAGCATCTCCCCGAACACATTAACAGGTTCATATAGTTCAGTCTCAAAACACGTACTAAAGATTACTTAATTAACATTTTGTATAGGTAACGACCGTTATGCGCTCTAGCAACTGACCTGGTTTATGTATGGTTTAGGCGTCACAGGCATGAAAATGTTTTGATTGAAAATTTTGAGAAGTGACAAATAAGGTAAGTTTTAATTTCTGTAGACAGGATGTTTGCGACAAATCTGTCTGCTTTTAAATAATTCTTTGTTTAATCATCCTCGTACCGAAGCATCACCGAACGGAAAGGAGTCACACTCGGACCGTTCTTCCCTTAGGGTTAAATCTCTAGCACCGCCAACACCGCCAATAGAGGCAGTTGAATCTTATCGCCAAAGACTAAAGGAGACTGGAATAGCCGATCCAAACCCTATCTGGGTCCCTCTTTAAAAATAACTTTAATTCGATATATCATTGTCGAATGTCTGCTTACTCAGCCGTTTTCCAAGATAAAGTCAAGGAAAAAAGGAGACGTTCAACTGGTGAAAATTAAAGAATATATTGTCTACTGAAAATGTAAGAACCCATTTATTTATTTCTAATGGAGTTTTTTTGCTGAACTTACTTACTTTTCAGCCCAATCGCAAATGAAAAACTTGGCTAATTTCATTACTCTATAAACATGTAGCTGAGGATTTATTTCAAACCTATGAGGAGATAATCTCTCAGCTTTTACAAAATACCCTAAAAGTAATTCTGAATTCAGAAACCTAGGAAGGAAATATCGGTACAAAAAGTGTGCCACGTTATACACGTACAAAGTAAGTGCACTGAGGTACAATTATCTACATAACTTTACTAAGCGGTAAACTAAGCCAGTCCTCGTCAATGCTTCCATCTCAATTTTACCTATTAATTAATAGTTAACTGCAGATAGATATTGGCTGGACATCTTTCGCGTACAGCATGACAGAGAAAAATGACGGAATGCGGCGACTTTTCGTATACATGCTTGGTTACAGTCCCAGTTATCGGTGTGGTAAAACAAAATACACTCAGGTAAGTTTATTTCCGAGTTTTGTTGGCATAAGACGTCACAAATGTGAAAAACAGGATTTCTAAAACTAAATCCTTCCTCATTTTCCCAAAAAATGTCTCCGGAACCATTTTGGAGACAGCTGTGTTTGTAGATGCTCCCTATTTATTTTATTTAGACGATTATAGTTAGTTCATGATAGCATAGTTAGAACGGTGTGATTACCGATAGGAGTCTGGGTTAGGTAAAGCAGAGCTTTTATCAGTTGTTTTAAATTTGGAATAAGAATATGTGAATTCAAGTGTAAGGGATTTAAGGTTAGTGATAGGCTTACATATTGCGGTTTGAGTTTAGAATTATGAGGTTTAGCTTGTGTAAGCCTTCTAATGTTTGGGCTTAAGCAGTAGGGCCATAGGGTTGTGATTATGTTTAGGTTTTGAGGTTTGCAATTGCTGGCTTGGGGTTCGGGTAAGCGCCAAGGAAATGGTTTTAAGGTTAATGTTTGTGCTTGGGGTTCTATCGTTTGAGGATAAGGATTAACCTTGTGAAGTTAGAAAAGGTTAAGGGATCGTTTTTTAAATTTTTATGAGATTACATTAATGAACTTATTCGTTTTTTTCATCTTTTTACAAACACCCGCTCGTGATTTCACCTACCCTTGGATTACTTTTGAAGGTAATTGCTGAACTTCAAAGCGGTGCATCTTATTTCAACGGACTATGCTGACAAACAATTGCTTAATCTCCATGGTCAACACGATTGCCACAATCCAGATGTTGTTGCATCAGCGTAAATGAGCGGATTTAAATAAAATAGCGCTTGCTTAGTTTCTGAATGATAACAACAGTGTTGCATGGAATGCGCCGACGTATTTTTCAGAAATGCAGACCAAATTCACGCCGCCTTAAAGTGTGGCGCTTGTTCGAATTAGCCGCCATATGCTAGGTAATTACAACAGTACACGACCTGCAGTGTAACTGCCCTTTCGGAAACCATTGATATTACAAGAACCTTCTTTATTATACCCAATCCCATGATGAAGTCTACTATTCCTGTCTGTGGTTTTGTTACTGACATCGCTGCATCAGCCTATTCTGCTTGCATAATCTGCTTTCCACGGATTCCAACTGCTGTGCTTTGTGGGATCTCCCAACCAGTGAGACATTTTCATATAATCGAAATCAAAATGACAGAAACCTATTCGATCATTTAAGTACTTATTTTTGAATAGGACGAAGCAATCGCAAATGAAAAACTTAGCTTATTTCAGTTCTCTATAAACATGTAGCTGAAGATTTATATGCAACCTGGGAGGAGATAATCTCTCAGCTTTAAAATAATTTAAATAGTACTTCTGAATTCAGAGCCAAGGAAGGAAATATCGGAACAAAAAGTGTGCCACGTTATACACGTACAAAAGTAAGTGCACTGAGGTATAATTATATACAGCTTTTTTCTATATGGTCGGATGAGATCCGACGACCTACTGTGAAGCACGGATCGTGGCCGATTCGCTATGACTGACTGTTTATGTTTGTATAGCGAAGTACCCAAAGACAACCGAACGCATTGCGCACGCCGCTGCATTCGGCTCAGATTGTCAACTTCCTCCCAAGGTCATCACCATGCGCTTGCACGTGCACGTGCTGCAATCGATTTTGCGCTTTGCGTTGAGTGCGATCGATTTTCTCTTACCAGGCACGCAGGCTTCTCATGGTCTAGCGACTGCCATCTGCAGAGCTCCTCTTATCATGATAAGAGACTGTCATCAACCAGGTACGCACATGCAAGACATGCGGCAGCTAGGTTCACTTAGACTCATTGCGTCGCATGGCATTTTTAGTTGTAATAAATTGACTAACCAAGGAAATGTGTTCAAACATGTTTTCTAAAAAAGCCGTGAAATCAATAATATGTATACCTGTCACCATAATCTTTTGCTGTGTTCACATGCCTGATCTCAGGAATCTTCCAGCGCTAAAAATGGCTCCTGTTACCTGGAACACAGAGAATACTTTAGGTCGACTGCCTTCCAAATTACATACGGCTCACATTACACACACGGCAGTTCGACCGTCGATTTCGACGATGTCCACCGTATGCTCCACACCAGGTGGTGCAGGGACGGTGACTTGCGCGTGAATTAGTTTTAAGTGATAGTAGCCTTGCGCTGCAGCTACCGCACTCTCTCCTCCTCCCCACCTGAGCCCGGTGTCAAGACAGAGTCAAGAAGACCGGAGATGGGAGAGGGCGCAGGTGGCTGGCGCGGCCGGAGCCACCCCTGGGCGTGCCACCACACCTGGCTCGGATCCCACGGAGTGGGAGTGCCATAAAGGCTACATTAAGAAGGAGCCATTGCAACCTGACTCTCAGTCCGCAAGTCAGCCACTCCACACAAAACACACATTGGGCTGACCACGCGGTCCGAGTTATCCCGTCAGTTGGCAACCTTCCAAGCCACGGCTTTTAGCGCACCGTGATAGTTTCAAGCGCGTCAGATTGTTTTATAGTGAGGAAAAATGCGCTGAGCTGTCGACCTCACTCTCTCCCCACCCCCACAATCAGAGCACTGTCCGAGCCGGTCAGTTGTCTGATGCGGAAGCAGGGCGCAGCTGCTAGTGACCTCGCCTGCATTGCGCTACGTACACGACCTGGCCCCCAAACACAAGCACCAGGATTTCACACAACAGGGGGTTGAACGGCTTACATCTCACATGTGTGCGATAGCCAGAGGTCACGTTAAGAAGGAGCCATCGCAGCCTGACTCTCAGACCACCAGTCAGCCACTCCACACAACACATTGGGACGAACTGCGAGGTCTGAGTGTAATTGTCAGTTGGCAACCTTCCAACCGCGGCACTCAACGTTACCGCACTCTCTTCTCTTCCCCACCTGAGCCCGGTCTCATGACACAGTCAAGAAGACCGGAGATGGGAGAGGGCGCAGGTGGCTGGCGCGGCCGGAGCTGCCCCTGGGCGTGCCACCACACCTGGCTCGGATCCCATGGAGTGGGAGTGCCATAAAGGCCACATTAAGAAGGAGCCACAACACACACAACACACACACACACACACACACACACACACACACACACGCACACACGTACCCTGCACTGCGTCAATGTGGCCCAATTTCTTTCTTAGGACATGGTTTAGTCATTTTGGGTAAGCCAGAACATCATTCCAAGATGGTGAGGTTTATCAACATTATTCCCCAACTGTTTTGCTAAGTCGCACATTTGGCCAGCACACACCTTTTGGTTTGTGAATTTACCAAAGTTATGCATCTTCAGCGAATTGGAATTTCGCAATGAAAGACCAAATTGCTAGGCACTGCACGTCCTTTTGACGTTTTCGTACTAAAAATGGCAACACAGAGTTATTTACAGGTTCTTTATTCGTAACTTTCAGAAATTTCAGGTACAAATCAGAAAACGCAGGGGTTTACATGAGAATACTTGCAGCTCCCCAAATCCGGTCAAGCGTTTCCACTGGATCCTTGGACGACCAGACCCAAGACGTCAAGTCATTGTCGGAGTCCGCTGAAGTGGCTGGTGGAGTGAGCGTTTCTACCGAGCTACCTGTGCAAAGAATTTTATATAAATTTCAAGGCTTTTTTATGAAGACAGAATTTGAAAAAATTCATCTGAAGGTTTGTTTTAATAACTCTCGGGAAAAGTAAATCAAGGCAGAGGAATAAAGAGGATTTTGAATGCGGCCAATTCAAGCATACATATACTCGACCATCACGCCAAATTAGATTTGCCAGAATGCAGTTGACAGAATGGACACACGAATAAGGGCATTTGCAATCACCATCGCGGATACACAGAGTGAATGCACATTGAACGTACAACTCCTGGGCCTAATGCTTCGATTTAACAAAGGCACACAAACATCATGTCAAATTACATTTACAGCTGATTTTACTTGCAGATGCTGTAACCCTTCTGCCTCATAAAATGTGCCTCGCGGAGAAGAGCGTGAATGAGAGAGAAAAAAATGCAGAGCAGAGGTTGGGCAGTCGTGCATACCCAAAGCACTCCCGAGCGCAAAAACTGCTTGTCGGCGAAGGTGAGAAGAGTGAAGAAGCCGCGACCCTGCTTCATGCCAGTCAGCTCTGTCCACTGGCCGAGAGGGCTGCTAGCGTCTGGTGGAGTAAACATTTCCACAACATTTAAGCTTTCATCTCCATCACCAAATCCACCGGCGACAATGATTCGACCACGAAAGGGCGTGACTGCTAGCGCCCATCGTGCAGTTCTCATGGAGGCAGCTGCCTGCCAAAAGTACGCGGTGCGCGCTGAGGTCGCCGTCGCCTCCTACCAGTCTGCTTCGAGGCGGCAGAACGTCACCGACTGTCCCTCTGAGGTAAACTTTCCGTCCATTTTTGATTGTCGCAACTGTGTTTGTCAATTATGTTTACACCGGTCAGACGGAACTGACGCAAAGAAAAATGTGAGGGACGTAGTCATGTTAGCCCGAATAGTTAAGCTCCCTGCCCTTGAGAACTGGGGGCAGAATTTCATGGCCAATAGGTTAGTATTTCCCGGTTATTTCTGTCGAGCTGTCCGCTCTACAGAGTAACTTTCGAAAATCTGGCAGCTACATGGGATTTCGCCCGTTCTTTGAACAGTAACATGCTAACAGAGAGATGTATCAGTCTAAAGAGGCAGCGCTTTGAGGAGTTCATCGCCACTGACCTGTTTCTTCGTATGCCAGTGGGCATGGTGCTGATTTTGCTTCGAAGCGATGATTTGTCAGTTGGATCCAAGGAGCAAGTTATCAAAGGCATCTCTCACTAGTTGATGCGGCTGAGAAGGCCGATGATGAGAAACTCAAAGTTAACGCTCCAGCCATGTTGAAGGAGGTCTAGTGGCATCAGAAGACCTTCGAGTTCCGCAGTGTCGCAGTTCCGTTTTCGCGACAAATTAAAACTTGGTTGACTATGAGGGCAGTGATTTTGTACCTTGAAAGACAAATCAGTAGCTAGTAAACAAAAGGTGGTATTCCGCACTTAACTAGGCAGTAAACGATGACAGTAAATTGACGGCAGACTGGAAGTTAACACACACAATGGGAGAAGTGTGCGCAACTGTCAGACAACTCACCACCCACGACACTGAAGGTGGCCCACCGGCGCGCCTCCATGTCAGCCACTCGTTCGGCCCTTTGCTGTCGTGGATCATAGCGCAGGACAGTCCACCTGCTCCCATCATCTTTGTCCCTTCCAAAGAGGAAGAAATATGTCTGACGTGGCCTCACGTTGAAGGGACAGAGCATCTTGTCCTTTTCTGCATGACCAAGCCAAATCGAAATCTGACACATAATCAGACTTTCCATCAAAATAATAAGACTGGAATGCATATACTTACGGGCATTCGGGACTTTTCTGGAAGATCGGGTAGCGCTCCATCAGACGACTGCGGCACTCGAAGGTCGTCTGATGCCACTGGACCTCCTTCAACATGGCTGAGCATGAACTTTGAGCTTCTCATCATCGGCATTCTCACCCCACCAACCCAGAGTGAGATGGCTCCGATAACTTGCTCGTCGGATTCAACTGACAAATCATCGTTTCGAAGCAAAGTCACACCGTGTCCGTTGGCATACGAAGAAACAGGTCAGTGGCGACGAACTCCTCAAAGCGCTGCCTCATTAGACTGAGACATTTATCTTTTAGCAAGTCAATGTTAAAAAACAGGCGAAATACCATGTTGTTGCCAGATTTTCGAACGTAACTCTGTAGAGCGGACAGCTAGACAAAAATAATCGGGAAAAACTAACCTATTGGCCATGAAATTCTGTCCCCAGCTCTCAAGGACAGAGAGCTCAACTATTTGAGCAAACATAACTACGTCCCTCACGTTCGCTTGCGTCAGTTCCGCCTGACCAGTATAAACATAATTGACAAACACAGTCGTGACACTTGAAAGTACATTAGGAGTAAGCCCAATCAAAAACGGACAGAACGTTTACCTCAGAGACACAGTCGATCACCGTAGGAGCGTATTCTGATCGCTGTGTGGACCACTCAGGGATTTTTGCAAGCAAAGAATGCGGGCTGCTAGATTTATCCTATGGGCGTGAAGCGCAGCACCATCTGGCACCTAGCAGGTACAAATGTGCACGTAAAGTCCAGTAACAACAAGGGTGCCTACCTCTATTTTTAAGTCCTTGATTTCCTCCGCCAGGCGAATCTCGTTCAGAGCTGGACAGCTCCTAACCAGAGGAAATGCATCCTCAAAGATTTCTGATGGTGCGAGGGCCATTCCGTCAGATCACCAGACCGCGAGCGATGGATACATAGCAAAGCCAAAACGCTGCCTTTTATCGTGCCACTACGCGTTCTGGCCACGCAGATGAAAAGCACATTCTAATTGGCCGATTACGCCACACGCCGAATTTGATTGGGTGGTAATAAGCAGGGCTATGGAGGTTTCATTGGTTAG
Source organism: Schistocephalus solidus (assembly GCA_017591395.1). NCBI lineage: Eukaryota > Metazoa > Platyhelminthes > Cestoda > Diphyllobothriidea > Diphyllobothriidae > Schistocephalus > Schistocephalus solidus. The sequence goes on from WEDG01003150.1 coordinate 18,972, forward strand.
CTGGCGGGCTAGACGCTATTGGCGAAGACTCAGTGCCAAGTAGAGTGACCATGGGGGTCGGAATTGTAGCATAGGCGATAGGTTCGTTCTTGTCGCCATGACAACGGCACGGTTACCAAAGTTGAACAGCGAGGACAGAGCCTGTTTCGAAGACAGAGACTAATTTGATCAGATCAGCCCAATTAACAATTACACCAACTCGATGATTGAGTTTCTTAGTATTTTCCCGCTACCATTTTCCGTATGTTGTTACATATGGCATCGAAAATATAGGCTTAGTGGGGTCCGGAACAGTCAAACTGTACCCTGACATTAGCTCATGACCTAAAAATCAGATAGCTCTTTATAAATCCCAGAAAACAACGCATGCAGGCAAGATGGTTAGTAGGTAGCAATGCTGGTCCACTGCCAACCGATTAACAGTCAGGACAGATCAGTAGTCGTCAGAGCTCCTACATTACTGGCACTATAACATTATGAATGCGTCGCCCTCCGCCCACTGGTCGTTCAATTTATTATGTGCTGAGATTCAAGGAGACAAAGATGTGAAATTTTACTGTATTGTACAGTCCAGGTTTGCTCCTGGAATAACTTGCAGTGCAGTAGAAAGACACCGTGAAATATGATTGCGTTATACTGGCCCCAGACTTTGCACCAGCCTTCCCCGAGGACGCGTTTGTTTAACTTCTTAACTGGGGCACCCCACGAATAAAATATCCATTTTCCACGTAATTATAATGGCCTGAGTCTTACTTACCAAAAGCAGATATACTTAAAATGGATTTTCATGCGAAACATAGAAATTTGCGCAGAATAGCCCGGCCAGCTTTCTTTAATATATTCTCTCTATCTAGTTTTGCATCTAGGGCCTACGCCAGTAAGTGATCACTTCGCCCGTTAAATTCCAATAGATAATTTGTTACTTAACTAGAAAACATTTCTGTCCTTTACTTTATACTTTATTCTTAGTTCTTTATTCTTTTTCACATAACAGGCAGTTTTTGGATTAATTATAAAATAACTCATTTAAACTCTGCAACTGTCATGCGAGATATGGTGATAAACGTCACAGATAAACGCCGAGATTGATAAGAGGACACATTCCGAACGATTTATCATTTTTCTAACATCATTTAAGACCACCGGATTGGGGATGTGCATTGGGTGGTTGCAGTGAAGTCGCTACTAACAGAACCACGAAACCACGTCTAATTGGCTGCGGTTGGGAATATTCGGCCTTTTTACCGATTCACCCAGTGTAAATTCGAATATTTTTTCTTATTATAGCCGACCCATATGCATGAACACACCAGTAAACAGTTGTTGCTCAGTGGAGGCTTGGTTTTAGTTTGGGCTGATCTTACAGAAGCTTAATAAAAGGCCTGCAATTACACTTTAGGCTACCAGAACGTTTTTGAAGAAACTTCACGGTCAGTGATCCCTTAAAACTGTGCGACTATCGGCGGATTCCTCTTCTCTTAAACAACACATCTAAATGACCTCAATGTCTGTGAGAAGAAGGTGAGGAAGTGGACATCGAGGTGACCCTTAATAGATTACCTTCTAACCATGGGTTCTTCGTGTAGCAGTCGAAGACTTTTAATTGCACTGAAGTAGTGCGGTCTAAGGTGGAACCATTGTCATAATGCAAAACAAGGAATGAAAACGAAACCGCAGGCAGTAATTTGCCTTCAATGATATATATTTGAACGTGTCTTAATGACCAAATGGAACTCCAGACTGTGCTTTATGTGCTTAAGACATCAGTAAAGTCTTCTGCTCTCTAACATGACAAAACTTAAAACGAGAGAAAATGCCCTTTATATTTGGTATGGGCGTTTACTGCAAAGAAAGTTCAGATAGGAATGCAACATAGCCTGCTTTATGAACACACTGGTACGTGTTATCATAAAAAGCCAAACATTGTTTTTCAAAATTTAGACCTTAATTTCTTATTCTATGCTAAATTAAGTTTTTTGGATTATCAACCTTGACCGCAACGTGATTCTTGGAAGAAGCTTTGCTTTATTTCAAAAAAGGCTATATAATAACCAAAAGACAGATGACGTTATAGTTGATGCAGTACGCGGTGCATAACAAATGTTAAACCCTGGAGAATAATAGTTTCAGCCTTTTTCCTGTTATATCTTACCACATGAGCGATGAGGGTTGAGTCCCAAATTTCAGCAGTCAGTGTCAGTCAAAAGAGTTATGCTTTATTTAATTTATCCGAGTCTGTAATCTTGGACTCTAATCGATTGTCTGTTTGCGGTCTAGGAAAGATTTAATGAAAAAGAAGGCATCATTTTTAAATTGTTGACTATTTCAGCATAGAATTGATTGCTACTACTATATATTTAGAGACGTATTTATTAGAATTAACATCGATTGATCACACGATGATTACATTACATGGTTCTGCAGAGGACACATGATGACCTTCAAGTGAGAAGCTTTTAGCTGGAGAAACTGAACAAAGCAGATCAGCGTTCAGAACGTTTGTGCTCCGTAATGTAGGGTGCACGTTAAGTACGGTACATACCGTCGACAAGTGTACAGCGTCTCAGCAGCCGTGATAAGGTTTTTAGTTATAAAAAACCATGCATACCTTTGGTCATGCAAGCAAACGTTGACCTTTATACACTTTCTTCAACAGATGAGGTGCATCTCTATGTCTCAGTTTGATGTTAAGAAGACCGCCTTTTTGATCATAATGCGTGCGCCTACTTAGAAAAACAACTTTGGCGGAAGTTAGCAATTTTGCATGCCCCATGTCATGGACAAATTCCTTGAAAAACTTGATGCCAACAGTTTATTTTGATAACTTCCAATCCTATGAGCTTTCTGATAGAAGAAACATTGAAAGATATTAATAACGTCTAAAGACCTTGACAAAGATAATTGATTAGGCATTTCAAGTTGCAAGAAAGAAGGCAAACAGACATTTATTGTATAAGAAATGAATGGATACATGGCTGTCACCTTATGAATCATTAAAAATCAGTTATGCATCTGGAGGCGACTGTTTAAGATAGTTGCAAAGCAAATTTTCGATTTTTTTTAATATTTTGAAAGTTTTGTGAACACAAACACGCGGGGTTCCAATTAACAGAGGCAGGCAAATTCACCCATCACTGTCACCGCGATAATTGCTGGCAGGGTTGTTAAGAAGATGACTAAAAATTTAAAGCAAATACATACTGAAAGAAGAGATTGCGCGAAGAGCAGAAAAAGTATCCTAATATATAGAGGAAAGTGCAATTTGACAGTAAATTTCCTGTGCATAAGAAGGCACATACCGGCAAACGACGTTTTCAAGTTTGAGCTCGCCCCTAGAAAAAAATTTCACATTTACTTTTAAAAAAGCTATAAAGTACGCTGAAATCTAAATATTTAAGGGCCGCGAACAAGGTAAATGCATAGCTGAGCAATGTTGAACCTGTCTAAACGGAATAAATCCGCCAACTGAAGGGGTCCACATTCAGTCCGTCAAACTAGTCGAAAATAAGCTTTTCTCCAAAAACTAGGAATCCGAGATAATTTGGCAACTTCCATGATCTGTTATCGAGTATTCTCCTCACGATGGTCGACAGGAAAGCTAATTTCATGGTCTCGTGGACCGCTATGTTCGACACGCCCTTTAACCTTACCTCATTTTGAGTTGTTTACTTTACATTTGTCTTTCGAATTATTGTTGCAATCCTACGACTCGAGACTAACCCTTTGAAAGCGGTTTAGATCTGCTTACGACATGTGTACTAACAGATGATGAAACTACGCTGAGCACCTTTCTATTTCACCCCCCTGCTATCTGATTGTCGTCTTTTTTAACTGAGTTCGGATCCATAAAGACAAATGAAGAAATCCTTAATGAGTAATGGTGTGCAGGTATGGTATTAGGCGTTCACCGATCCGCTATATGACGCACTAGTCCCGCTGTGTCTTGGGCCTCACACTCGAGCTCCGACATCAGCTACTAGGTGGCTAATGATGTTGGCAAAGACAAGGGAGACATACGAAGCCACTTCTGGCTTATTAGCCGTACTCAGCCCGCTATAACCGACCACAGGTGTTGTGGCACCAATGACCATACGGAGGAAACAGTTACGAGCTAGCAGTGGCTTAAATAATTACGTAGTACATACTACTAACTGCCTATTGGTAGCTTGTAATATAACGTGGTTGTTCCCCAGTAGCTAAAGCATTGTACCTCTAAAATTCCTAGCAAGTTTCCTACGGAGCAAGCGTTGTTTGCTGCCGAGGATTTTCCCCAAGTTCATTTATTAATTTTCTTTGAACTTATGCAGTGCAATACATGAATCATTACTTCAAAAAACTGTGGTAGGAAAGTCTACTTCAAACTACGGTACATTTGCTAAGTTTGGTGCCGGCAACTATATACCAACAGACTGATCTACATTTTATGACTATCAAGGTCGCTAACATCAGTGAAAGAAGATATAAGCATCCGTTTCTAAATAAGAGCGTTTCCTCTTCTGTACAATTTTCCATTCGTCCTAGGTGGAGCTGGGTAGAGCTGAGAGCAATCAAATAACTATGTCACATTTGGTAGTGTTTCTATGCAGGTAAAATGGGTAATCAGAAAGTTGTTTCGACCACATTGGTTGAATTTGCCTGAAACTGTCCTCTAATTGCATTCGAATAAAAAAGTTCAATAATTACTTAAAAGATGATAAACTGCATTTTTCGCAGGAAAGTACACATTAAGTGGAAACACCCATCCAATCCAACAGCTTCCTCTTAGTCATCATCCCCATAGTCTCAATCAAATACATCATCGTCTTCTTCATTAGAGCTTGATCTACCGCGTTCATTACGGGCAAATTGAATTAACCACGAAACTTTAGTTGGAGGTGGAAGCAAATTTATATAGCACCCATTACGCTCAAGCAAGATGAGCTTCGATCAACTCAAAGTTCACTTAATTTTCGCAGATATCTATCGATACATAAATACTGGCAATATCTGAACCCGTCCAGTTCTTGGGAATACAGTCAATCGAGATTTAAAGTGAGTTGGTCTGTTCAATTTTTAAGAATAACGTGGGATCACTTAATAGGATGACGGAAAGGGTATGCGAATCTCCGTTAGAATATATAGAAGTTTATTATTTGTCGTGATGGTGTACGTGCAGTTGGTACTGTTTGGAAAGAACAATAAAATAAATCCAGAGTATCATTGCATAAGTCAACTAGAACAAAAAGAGTTGAATTATACTTTTGTGCACGAAACACAATTGTCACTGGTCGCCTTTCCAAAGGGCCTGCTTGTAGTAACTCACTGGTCTTTATATTGCTACGGAAAGCTTAGATGTGACATTTAAATTACTTTATCCGACTCTTTTTCGACATCACGTAGGGTGGTTCCAAGACGATAGATAATGCCCCCGCGAACGCAGTAGTAATACGTGACCTTGCTTCTGATTCATATCCTAGACGTGATGGAGTCTGCCATTGGCAGATAAAGATTTCTTAGAATCTCAACCTCTGAAAGAGTGCACCTACTGCCATGTTAACGCACCATCAGACGGTTCCTGTGCACGTTATGTGGACGCATCAAACAGTCGTGAGGTGGATCAACAAAAGGAAAGTTATCAGGAAGAATTTTCAGATACTGGAACGTGTACTGGCACATTCACCTGCTTAACCAAGGCTCTCAGGCGTGCACTGAGTACGCACGTAGCAGCGTGCTATAGAAACTTAAGAGCGTCGTCACCAAATCACAAAGAATCTTTGCATTTTTCGAGGTTAATGGCGTTGGCAGGTGAAATAACCAAGCTCACTCAAAAAGCCACTGTAACGCATGGAACATTCACATTTTTTTCAAAGCTGAACATGTTATTTCCGAAGCTTGCTTTAATTATAAACCATAATCGTCCGTTAAAGCAGTACAGTACATCAATTTAGGCGATTATTAGTAACTTGATAAAAACACAAATCGTTCGACCCAGTAATAAAAATGTTACGGACTTCAGTGAGACTCGAACCCACAACGCCAAAGGAAATGCCTTAGTACAGATTACACTCGAACCATCTGAGCTACGATTACACAAGGAGCCATTGGTTTAATCGCACTTGAAACGTTATTTGATCAAATCAGTGCGCAATTGGAATTACGGTTAGAAGATCATTCATAATTCTCAATGATTGGGTTCTTTGTACTTAAGAATGGCAGCTTAATTCAGAGGAGGACCACAAATAAGTAACAGCAGACAGCCTGGTAGGTATCTCCGTATGCATTTAAAAACGTGGATATTAAGCAGCATCCTAAAAGTAAAGTAAAGAATTGTACAGTCTCATTTGGCAAAAGATTTTTCATTCCGAGACAACATTCATGTTCTGAGATAGGCCAAAGTAATTTGAGGAATGTTTTGTATCGATTAACTGAAAATGTTTTGCAAGTCTCATACACTACAGGGCACGATTCATTTACGTATATAAAAATACAACTACAATTATATAAGGCGAACTTGTATGCTATCTGAACCAACATATCCTAAAAATATCGCATAAACGCATTAAAAAGCCATCAAGCCTTGTCGCTGAAAATTAATCAAATAAGCATGAAGAAGGTCCGGTTCAATATTATAAAAGAAGACAGAAATTTTAATAAAACGTGTATGATCTTACAAAAGGAAGATTGCAGTCAATTATTAAAAATTTGGCCAAAGATTATCAATATGGAACCAGAGTAAACGAATTTAATACAAGAAACAAGCAAGAAAACCCACCTTCGGGTTCCTCAGCTAAGTGAAATAATAGGAAAAAAATGATTTTATAACCTTTTCTTTCTAAAAATGAAATTTTATTAAGGTGCAAAGAGGGAAGAGCACTGTTCCTATTTTGTGGATAGTCAGCAATTTTATAGGAATCAATGCAGAGAAATAGCATACACAGTCTCTTTCGCATCTAGAGGCTGTATTTCTGGATAAATAATTAAGAATAAGACAAAAACGTTGAATGCTCATCATTTATTGCTGTCAAAATGTGAGCTTGGCGTGCGTTCTCTCGTCCTTGTAAAGAAAAAATACTATGCCTGGTAGAAATGTTTATTGAACTGACAGATTTTCTTTTTGGTTGACTATTGTGTATATATAATATATATGAGTTGAAACCAGTTTCCTTTAACTATATATATAATCACGTTCTACTGGAAAAGACAGCTCACGGAATTGGCAAAGAAATATTGTTGAAAAGACACATGCCATTATAAAAAAATCCATAGATGTATGGAGGAATAAAGTGTTAAAAATCTACCAATATAAGCCGTTGACAACAGTAAATAAACGCGGATCACTTAAAAACAACATGATCATAGTGTGTTAATATTTATCATACCTGCGGCTCCAATTACTAAAATAAATAAAATTTATAATTGCAGAATTAACCATGTACGACATTGTCCAAAAAATAAATCAATACACTCGGACCTACCTTCAAGTGTGTCAGCTAAAAGACAGAATAGAAAAAAAAAATTCGTATAAAAAGATACATCCCGCTGTCTCTAGCATGATGACCTTTTGTTTTGGCAGCAAACACTTATTGCAGTTATGTGAAATGTTTCGCCTCTTCAAGAGTTCTATTAGCAGGGTATGTGTGTGTGTGACAGATGGGTTTAATCGCAGGTTAACTTTGCTACATTTAATCAGGTGGATAGGCCCTAACTAGGCCTCCGCATCAGAGTGCTTGACCGGAAAAGAAGACTTTGTGGGAGTTGTGATGAGCACCACAGACGAAGGGGGTTTTAAAGGCAAATGGGGAAAACATCGGCACGGAATCACCGTTAACGAATGAGAAATCTTTTGAAATTCAAAAGGTATGTCGTGGAAATAAGCGATAAATAAATTTTAAGGAAGCAGCGTAGTAGCCGTATTGGTATTTTATATACATCTACTAATGCAATGCGGAGTGTCAGTGCTTTTTTATCAGTTTTTAGAGAAAAAGCAGTAATACTGACGTAAGTTATATGAAAACGAGCAGTATTACAGGTAGTAATGATAGTTGTCTGTAACAGTTTAGCAAGATTCATGGTGATAATGAAAGAAGTGGAAGACGTGTTAGCATTAATCGCAGCAGTATTGGCACGTTTAATAGAAGAGGTGGGTATTGTAGTTATATTCCGAACAATCATGATGGAAGTGGTCTTTTTAGGGCAAAGTTTTTAGTAATATAAGTACTATTTCTACAAGTAGCATTTACTATCTAACCAGCTGAATAACAAACGTGTAGTCTGGTCAACGAATCCAAAGGTTAAATGAGTGTTAAATCGTTTTTTAAGATGCTTCTACCATTGAGGACACCCCTCAATCTCGCAATGCCTCCCCTGTTTTGCATTTTGACCTTGGTTGCTTGGAACGTCTTTCAATAACTTGCATCTCTTGCTTTTTCTTTGATGTTGCCTAAAGAATCCTTTTCAATAAAATAAAACTTTTGTAGCTAAGAAGCCTATCCCGGCTTTAATAACAGTACAGTGTAGCACAAGCTTTCTCTTTGACAAAATGATTGGCAAAACTCTTGAAAACGAAATATTTGCTTACGCAAGGCAGACTCCGGTACTAAATAAGAAATCAATTCAGACATGTATGACATAACGGAAAGTTTTTCGAAAGCACTGATATTGGGGATTCAAAAGAACGGCTTGAATCTAATGAAAGATGGTAGCAATTTTAAACACATTGTCCTTTGTCGGAAGATTCAAATAGTATTTTTCCGAATTATAATCGATTTAGTTTTCAGCTGTTTAAGCAGGTAGTGTAAATCTTCTTCCATGCTATGCTAAGCATTTACGAATTACTGCAAATAAGAGAAAAATGGCATGCATATGGAGACTAGGAAGTCTTTAATAAAACGTTTGCAAACTGAATCGTGGCCAACGTCTATATAATGCATGTTATTCGTCCTATCAGTTTCGCAGACAATTAGATGAATGCATTGTCATCGCTTACAAATCATATCCAAATATATAAATAACTCAGTTTGAAACGAACTTCCTCGGAACAAACAGAGAATCAGCTGAATCAAACACAGTTTTTGACCCAATTCCGACAAAGAACGTTCGTTACTGCACGTATATTCAATCATTCTATAGCACAAAGTGTTTATTAGAGCTTCACCTTCACAAATACGGATCAGAAACGCAAGATATTTTTCATAATTGCAAACAAATGTTAATAAAAGCAGCAGGAAGTTAAAGGAGTAATATAATTAACTGCTCCGCCAACTCCTAAAGGCGGAGAAAATCAAAGTTTAAAGTGCAAACATTGGAGACCGATTTTCTTTTTGGTTAACTATTGTGTATATATAATATATATGAGTTGAAACCAGTTTCCTTTTACTATATGTTCGATCACGTTCTACTAGAATAGACAGCTCAAGGAATTGGCAGAGAAATATTGCTAAGAAGACACATGCCATTATAAAAAAATTCATAGATGTATGGAGGAATAAAGTGTTAAAAATCTACCAATATAAGCCGTAGACAACAGTAAATAAACGCGGATCACTTAAAAACAACATGATCATAGTGTGTTAATATTTATCATACCTGCGGCTCCAATTACTAAATAATTTGTACTTGATCGCACTCTACCAGCGGACTTATTCGTGCCCGAGTCAGTACGTATGACCTTCACCCTAGGGATCACACACTGTTGGGAATAAACAATGTTTCGAAGCGATTCTAGCCAAAACCGCACACGAACTTCAAATACTTATTAGACTGGCCACGTAAAATATTTATTTCATTGAAAAAATAGGAAGCACATGCCCTTGAAATGAACTCTGCAGTCGAAGTGGTGTTTGTTCGCTTAGTTAACAGGGCATGGATGAAATAAATCAACTCACATGCTCTCGACCCGGATCCAACTGTCGAGAAAGAGGAAATGATTAGCGGGATCAATAATAAGACGGTTTCGCCAATCAATCGACAATATGTGTCTTAGGGAGTAATTTACCTGGCCCACTATCCTAGCCCCGTCTTATGCTGAGAACGTCATTCGTTTTGGCAAATGAGCCATTAATTTATAGAAAGTACTCAGTAACACAGTCAAACGAAAATTCGATTAGGCACCATAGAAAATCGCTTTCTCACCCTGAACTGAATAACAACATAATCTTGTGTTAAGCTCTACTGATGATACTAGTACCTCTTCACGGAAAAATACTTTTTGATTTAAGTTACCAATACCTCAATACAAAGGGCTACATAAAAATATTTTTATGTCAGAAAATCTGAGGACGTTAGCCTAGGATACAGAATTTATATCCATTTGTTACTAGGTATGCTAGGGCAACCCACATTCCTGATATTTTTATGCGTTGAAAAACCGTGGCCAAACAACGAGGAATCGCGTGTACTCAATGCCTTCAGATTTCGCTATATATACCCAGTATAAAATCACAGACAATGCATAGGGTACTGGAATTACACTTTCTGGCTTATTATCCATCATCAGCCTGCAATTTCCAACCGCAGATTTATCATAACGAAATAATTTCAAACAAATTAAGATAAAACGATATTCTTTAAGTCTTAGGTCGAGATTAAATGATGCCAACTGATAAGCGCCAGAATGAAGTGAGCTATCAACATTCAGGAATTTAAAATGTGCAAGGCGATTCTCTTTTGCATCGATAATGGGCAAATTTTTATGTTGGTAATAATGCAACAGAAAAATGGGTCCAGTTTTGAGAAAAATAGGAGGCCTTAGAGAGATCCACCTAGCTACCTACCAAATGGCCCATTAACGTCAGACAGAAAAAGGCATTTTGCAAAATGCCATTTCCGCTTTAATGGACTACCATGAACACAATTTTGAAATGTTGACGAACTAAGCCACTGAGTGGCACATCTTTACTGCACTCAGCATACTTTGACTGATAGATGGAGTGCGCACGGTTCGAAAGTAATAAATTTAGAGTCATCTCGAAGTTCTATTGCTTATTATCATCTGAATACAGGTTAAAAGGATAGTTTAGGCATGGAGGTTATAGCCCAGGCCCAGCTACGAGCAGCCACTTATTGGGAAATGTAGTTGATAAAGGCTTTGGAGACCTGCATCGTCGTTGCAGACATATGTTCGTCATCGGTCGGGCTTATTCTAATCAAACTAAGTATTCAAACTCTGGTAACCCGGCAAAGGAGTTCCCAAATGACCAGATACATCAGGTTTTTTCTCAGGGCAGAATTTCCATGGGATCTGAGTTGGTTTGTGTAAATTCCTGATCAATTTGTTGCGAAAACGTTGTGTGTGGTACGCAAAGTCGTGCATCTTATTTCTGCCAGTCACTACTCCAATTTCGATTCAGATCTTCTTGACTTCAATACCACCAGGCTTTGGTGGAAGAGGAGTGTGAGAAGGTGGTGTGTTTAAGGTTGTGCAAATCCAATCTCGATATAAACTTATTCCCGCTCATGTCACCGTCTCTACGTCTGACTTTCTCTCAAGCACACGGTGAACAGCGGTGACAATGACGATCGTGCTGCCACATACCACCGTGTCCTGTTAAAAATTTAAAAAGAAATAGTCACTAAAACAACCCCTGCCTTTTTCAGTGCGATTCATCGCTTTTTCATATAAACGACACTCAATTTGCAGCGAAGAGGTTCAAATGAAGTATTGCAATAATAACCAAATAAATGTAGCCTACCTGGTTTTAAGTTCTGGTTGGCTAGAGAGAGAAATAATTGGAGTACGGTGGGGGGCGATTGTGTGCGAAAAAACCTTGAGGGCACTTAAAATGCAGAATTGTTTGCTTACCGAAACCAACCCCAGAGGTTAAACCAATAGGAAAAGTTAAAATACAAACTAAGCTGATGCTACAATATGCAAACGTAGAGATTACTTCAAGAGGACACTGATCGCACACAGACAACCAGAGTTCAAAGGGAAGACTAAAATGTTAGGTGTCAGCATGCCCCCTGTTAGGCTCCTTTGAGCTCAACAAAGTAACTAGGCGCCGTCAAGCGATCCAGCCTAAGGAGGCATATTAGCTATCGGATGGAGCATATTAAAATTCGTTGCAACTGATTTTTCTCGGCGGAGAATGAAAGACCACGATCCTTCAGGGCCCGGTACTGCAATCTTTTGCTGGCCGCTTACAAGTTTGGGCTGATAACCTGGTTAAGTCTATGTCATCACCTTTGAAAGAATACAGCGTAGGGCAACTTACGCAGTTTAAAGCTGTCGCCATCTGACAGAAGAGGAACAAAATTCAAACGATCCTCGTGGCATCTTATACAGGGTGTCCTAAAAGTCACTATACAAGTTCTAGTTTATTACTTTTATGTCCAAATTAAAAAACCAGAAGGCTTTCAGCATTCGACAGCTCCGGGCATGGTAACTGATTGCAGTACAGCGTGTCTTTGAGAATCATTACAACCGCGCATATCGCGCTTAATGTTTTCCATCGGAAATGTCTAAAAATCGAATCTGCGATTGGCAAACCCCGAAACGGAAAGTCTCTTGCCAACACTGATGAACTGCTTTAGCGGAGGGTTGCGCAAAGCTGGTTAATGCCCATGTGGAGGGTTCCATTGGAACTAGGCGTTAACAAAGCCTCGATGGGCCTGCCAAATTTAGGAAATATTGAACCCTGTAGCCATGATGGAGCGTAAAGGAAGACTCTCCAAAGCTGGCAGTTTGATTGGATGTTTGACATTTTTTTACTGCCAAGCGTAGTCTACTTAATGTGTACGTTATCAGGAAGCATATGATTGTGTCAGTGTTGTCAGGTAAATTGCAGGAAACTGAATAACAAGAATGCCGCGTTGCAAATCAGAATGAAGAATAAACCAAGTCTATTTATCCGTTGGAACACGAAGTGAAAGACAAAACACTTTAAGGCGACCGCAAGAGCCTTGGAGCCCTATACAGCCGTCTTACATATCTTGGTTTTTTGGTATGCAGTCGAGGGTTATTTTTTCCATTTTGCATGATAAGAACGATGCAGCATCATGCGGACATCCTTCACGGGATCCTTATAGGTATGTTGGAAAGCATTGGCTGTACGATGGCATATATAGATAAGGATTTGCCGACAAAGACAGGGAAGTCTCAACATGCCACTTCGGATCTGTTGGCTGTCATAAGGCAAATCCAAGTGTCAAACACCTGGCATTCAAAATTGGGACCTTTGGTCATAACTTATAGTGCTCTACCAATGAGCCACGGGCCCATCTGCTGTGATCGAGAAGCTTAATGATGCTTAAGTAGGGCTTACCAATCACAACAGACAGGATCAACGCATCGCTTATATGGTAGAGCACTGGACCGCTAAACCGCAGATCGCGGGTTAGATATTTTGGCCTAAAAATATCTGAGATTGGATTAACAGGCGATTAACAGGGAATAAATGGCCATTCGATGTTCTTTTGCCGACACATCCTCATCTGCATATGCTAAAAAGCGAGGGCCTGGGATGGCTGTAGATTGACATCCAGGGCAGAATGAGTTGATTATACCCCATAAATTCACAATTCAACCTTATCCCAGCATCATATAAAAACATATTTGGAAGTGGGCTGGTCAGAAGTAGGACACCAACTAAAACCTTGCAACTGCTTTGATTGGCGATTTCTTAAATGCCTAAATCAACGGATACGGTTGTGAAAGCGGGAGTCACACCATACCATTTACACTGAATTTATTACGCCCGCTAACGTAACATTCGACCTGAGTGGGTACCTTTCTCTGAACCAAGTTGTTGGGTACGAAAAATAAACGTGAGCACTGGGAACTGGCACTTCATGAGTCGGCTGACTTAAGTAAGCAGCAATTCAATTTTGACAGTTGGACCTTCGGCAGAGTAGATAGTAGCCTTAATAGGGACAGTTAGACAAATTGGTGATGAGCAGTGAGTAGAACATGGACGAAAGGTTATGAGGTAGGTGGGTGCGTATGAGAAAAGTGCACTTGGAGGTAAGGCGATATTCAGGGAGGTATATTTATGCCCAAATCACTGCAACCTACATGATTTGAAGCCTCCAGCGGCTAGAACACCAACATAGACGGCAGAAGGGAATGTTGTTTATCGAGAGAAACGATTTACGGCAATTTAAAACAAGGAATGAGTTGCTTACAGGAGGTGGACCCATAGGCTAGATCAGAAACGACAAGTAAGACAAGGTGCAACAAAGTATGATGACGCTAAATCAAAAGCATGAACACTGAATCCATAAGTTTACAAAAACGACCTCAGTCATCTTCCTTAAAAAGCCTGAGGTATACTCGCGATGCCTTAGCAACGACTGTGGACTGTCTTACCTGAGACTAAATTTGGATACTTCGCTCGATGGACGAGGAGTAGCTAGCGATGCTCACATATTTACTCTCATTGCTGATCTTCCAAGTTCGCAGCAGTGGATCTATTGTGTTATATATATATGATAGTGTGCGGCTCACCGATCTGCTTAAGGAACATGTATTGCTGATGATGGCTAATAAGCCAGAAATGGCCATTATGGTCTCCCTTTTCTTTGTAGGTTCCACTTTATCAATATATATATATATATCGATTCAATTGGGATGAAACTGAGGTCGTCGCCATGGCCAACACAAAAGGAGCGAGGGAATTCCTCGAGGCCTGGTACTCCTGTGCGGGCAGTATCAACCGCCATGTTGACCTGGACATTCATTTTGAGGGTCTACGTTTTACGACTCACCTCCCCCGTCTAAATGCCACATCAGCTACCGGCAACCCAGCCACCCGGAATCCAACTGATCCACCATCCACCCTCCCCTACAGCACCGGGACCCGCAGTTGTTCCACCTCCCCTTCCCCTAGCTCACAATCTCACATGACTCACCTTTTACAAGCCAATGGTCTGTCGGTCCTGTCACGCCAGCCTGTCTAGTGCGACATTTTAACACTCACTTTTATTTATTTCGTCTGACGACGGGTTGGTGTGACCAGCTCGAAAATTCACGAGTAAAAACTCGCATTTTTCGAAGAACCTCTCTTTTCATTATATCATCTCGGAATGCATACTATCTCTGATCTACATATATATATATATATATATATATATATATATATATATATATATATATATATATATATATAGCTAATAACTACGTTGAAATTACGGTATACCATCTTTATTCTATAAAAATATATATATATATATATATATATATACATCCGTAAAAAGTAGGTAGAGATCCGATATGCGTACCCTCTTACATGTATTTTTACTTTATTGCATGGTTTTCTAACATCTGATTGGCTTGAACTATGCCTGATCGTTTATCTTGTAGACGAAAATGAATGCCCGATGCGTATTTTTTACGAGAGTGAGGCAGTCAGAAAAATTTCAAAAATTATAAAATCTGCGCCTCCTTCTTATGTTACTTTCGGAATTACTGAGCATTTGAGGAGATCGTTCACTGATTTCCGGCGGACAGTGCATAAGTAAGACCTACGGAACTCTCGCAATTTTGTAAACCTTCGATTATAATTGAGTACGATAATTATTTAATTAAATTTACGAGAGTCGACATTATTCGTGAGGACTAAGGTTATACTGTGAATGAAAAGAAAAACAAAATGTTGGACAGAACAGATAAAACATCTAACCGTCTAAATACGAACGTTGGTAACGAAATTGTGGTGAGAGGTGACTAGAAAGCGGCTTATGAAAGTGCCTTCATCTGCCATGGGGTGGCATTCAGAGAGGCATAATAAAAGCTAACTTAATGAAACTTACATGGTTTGAAGCCCGTACCAGCTGGAAAAAAAATAGACAGGACAGCAATCACGTCTGCTAAAAAAATGTTTTCTAACAATTAAAGTGTGCGTGTATGTGATTGAGGTGACAGAGTGAGAGAGAGAGTGAGGTCAAGAGTTCAGCGAATTTTCCTCACTATAAACAATCTGACGCGCTTGAAACTATCACGGTGCGCTAAAATCCGTGGATTGGAAGGTTGCCAACTGACGGGATAAATCGGACCGCCTGGTCAGCCCAATGTGTGTTTTTTGTGGAGTGGCAGACCGGCTGACTGAGAGTCAGGCTGAAATGGCTCCTTCTTAATGTGGCCTTTATGGCACTCCCACTCCGCGGGATCCGAGCCAGGTGTGGTGGTACGCCCAGGGGCGGCACCGGCCGCGCCAGCAACCTGCGTCCTCTCCCGCCTCCGGTCTTATTGACTTTGTCACGACCCCGGGCTCAGGTGGGGGAGGAGGAGAGAGTGCTGTAGCTGCAGCGCAAGGCTACTATCACTTTAAACTAACTCACGCACAAGTCACCGTCCATGCACCACCTGTCCGTGGAGCATACGGTGGACATCGTCGGACTATGACGGTCGAACTGTCGTGTGTGTGAATGTAGACGCTGGCGGCTAGAAGGCAGGCGCGGTGGACGTTGAGGCTGAAGTTAGCGGCGTCCGCTTGAGTCTCAGCCAATTTCTGGGTGGCAATTTTTTGGAAGCCGAGCATGAGGAGATATTGGGTGCAGAGCTTGCTCTGTTCTGCCGAGCCAGTTGATTAAAGCGATTCCACGCGCTCAACCACGGCGTTCCGGTAGGCCTCCTAGTCAGCCAAAGGTGTCCCCAAGAAATGCCGAGGGTGAAGTGGTTTGTTATGCGTTAATGCCGGCCTCTCGACGACGTGAAGGCGGTAGGCAGCGAGGCACCAAAAGGCAGTCTCATAAGAATCGCCAAAAAGGAGGGCTGTCAAAAGACAGCGCTCGACAATTGATCGGGTTGGTGAGGTGAAGAAAGAAGCCAACCCCTCTACTTTCTTAAGAGCGGCAAAGAAACCGTTTGCGGATGAATAGACCTCCGAGAATCCAGTGCTCAGTGGCGGGCAGGAGAGCGAATAGGCAGAGCTGGCCGGTGGTGTTGAATCCCCCGAGGAGTGAGGTGCACCCTAAACGGGCCACGTAGTAGATGCGTTGGACCCACACGGGGGCCACATTAGGGCACGGTATGCGTTATTCGGGTTGCGCTTCCATAACAAATGCCGAACATGGAGGTGTGCTGGCACGCCTAGGGGCGGCTAGGACTTATGGGACCCTGCCGCGCCAGCCACCTGCGCCCTATCCCGCCTCCGGTCTTCTTGACTCTGTCTTGACACCGGGCTCAGGTGGGGAAGGAGGAGAGAGTGCGGTTGATGCAGCGCAAGTCTACTATCACTTTAAACTAAATCACGCGCAAGTCACCGTCCCTGCTCCACTTTCCCATGGAGCATACGGTGGACATCGTCGGACTACGACCGTCGAACTGTTGTGTGTGTGTGTTAGCACGGGTGGTGCTCCATTTGACTCGTACAGGTGGGGAATTCTCCTGTGGCCACCTTTTAATGGAACCAAACACTCACCGGTGGCTCCTAGAAGTTGGGTTCTTCCTAGCGGCCACACCCTGGGCAACCGTCACAACCAGCTAAACCAGGTGAGGCTCTCCGGTGTTGTGTGTGCCTCCACACGAAATATGTCTGACTCCCTCTAAAAAAGTCCGACGGTGGGGGCCACAGCAACCCCGTAGGCGGCCCAGGCTAACTCGGGTCGTTCTCTCACACAAACAAAACCATGACACATAGTGGATTTCGGCGGCCGCCTGGGATGTCCGAGCAGCCCTGTTTGGAGC